>CM036756.1:18692411-18944911 GCA_020796225.1 Arion vulgaris
GCCTTTTTTTAGATAACCCTTGCATTGTTGTTGTAGCTACGGAGTTAGTGTCTTGTGCAACACTTTCATCAGGGAGCGTGTCATTTATGTCAAGATGGACGGAGTCATAAGATGAGAATGTATGCAATGATGGTAATTCTTCAGCCCTTGATCCTTTCAGAAACCATTTCCAAATAGTTGTAATGTAATATGAATAAAGTCAGTGAAATGTGAGGGTACTATAATGTAAGTAACACTCGCCTGCACAGCATGTTCGTAGCGCGTTGGATGACGGGTAACACGCCCCTTGTGAGTGTGGTTCAATTCCGCGGGCTGGCAGAAAAGCTGCAGGTTCTCCAGATAACCGAAAGATTACGATGTCCATGGAACCGAGCCGTAGAGCTGAAAGTTCAAGTACTTCTGGATCGAAAAAAAAAATGTAAGTAACCAGTTTTCATACCACGAGGCTTGCATGGAAATACGGTGTTAGATCTTTATTATCCCTGGAACATTGACACACTTTGGTTCATGTAGTTAACGTCAGACCTTTACATTTTGGTATATCTGTGGTAACTAGATGTTGAAAGTAGGTCGACTTTAGAGCGCTTATTGTTAAGTAATTTCCTACACCAACTGAGAAACTTCATCCACTGTCAATGATGAGCCTACAAAGAAAGTTCATTTACCACTCTGCTATAACGGTTCTCCAGAAGTTACTATACAATGCACAAACTATGAAATCATTATCTACCACATACAATATATGTTTTGTTTTGAACTAAACTAGAAGATGTTGAAACTATATTACAATTATCAAGAAAAATGTAATACTATTTCTCAAATGCTACTTTAGTAGTCAAATAACGACAAGGATTGTAGTATAAATCCAGGAAAGGTAATGGTAGCATAATCAAGATACGAGAGGAAACTTAACATCTTTTACCTTCGATGTCTTCACAAAATTATAAATATAAGGTTGGACAACAAGATAATGATCAACAAATAAACAAGGAACAGGTATTAAGAGCTTCCGAAAAAACAAATAGACAAACACGGGACTCGAACCACTTACCCTAGTCCTTACGACACCAATCGCCTAGCCTAGCAATACGAGCGCTTTTACGGACATAACAAATGAGCCATTCTAAAAAAATGGCTCACGGGGAGTGTCTTTCTCAAACGCTCGTTACAGCTAGACACAGAAACAATCAGGTAGGGTTCGAACAGTGTTTGCACAAACACATGAGGTACTGCAACGTGCAAACCAGCCGTCCAAAAAAGGAATGATCAGCAGTAGACGACTAAGATGGTTGGGACATGTGAGAAGAATGGAAGCTTGTCGCACATCAAAACACATGTTGTTCTGTGAACTTTCGAAGGGAAAGAGGCACCAAGGCAGACACCTGATTAGATATAAGGATTTCTTTAAGGCATCAATAAAGAACTTTTCTGTCGGTTCCATCAAATGGGAAAACTAGCCGATGACCACGTTATGTGGAAACAAACATTACGCAAAGATGCAGCATTTTTTTAAAAGAAACTCACGGATGATCTGAAAGACAAGAGAGACAAGCGAACACTCAGATGTTGTCACAGTAAAACACCTACCAATTGACCGCCTATAAAGACGAAAAAGGTCATATATATATATTTACATTAGTATGAGAAAAATTATATAAATATTAGAAATATAAATTGTTTATCAAACATATAACTCTGTCGTCAGGATATATATATAAACATTATAGCGACAATATACAAAGTGAAATGAAATACTGCTATACCTAGCTGTTCAAAGATGGCATGAAAGAGTTCAACAAGGTGAAGCTGAAAGTTATTATCTCTATGATAGAAGTCATATGGACGACATAAAAGACATAGTAATAATAAATAGACAGAACATGTAATAATAACAGAAAAAAAGTCTTACTGAATACAGCTATATTTGACATTTCAATAGTTCAATTAAGATGTATCATGGATGCAAGAAACAGCACATTAAGTGGCTCGGACAAATAAGCAGATTATCAATAGACAGTGCGTCTAAACAAGAGAAATGCTGCACCGATACAAAGCTAAAGGCCGCCGTTCATGCAATCGGTGAATCTCAGAAATAATAGAGGCGATGAAAACACTTTATGAAGCACACACAAACACCTGCTCTATAAATTGGTTCTTATCATAACGATGTGCAGCAAAACAGTATCAAGAAAAGAAGAAATATGGATGCGTGTTATCTGCTTACAGACAGTCCTCCTTTTTCTTCTTTGTGTTCATTCTTTACTACCAATGTTAATCACTCTTTGTGATATGTTTGATCTTTTCCAAGAATGTGTATACGTTGCATATTGGTTTGGTAGGCCCCTAAACGCATAGACTTTACACGTTTAGGACACGAGCATTCGATTTCATCCAAACCTCCGTAGTTGCCTCTTACTACATGCTTGGCAGGTAACAGTGGTTCTATACTTTTCATCCAAAATTTGAGTCCCGGTAACCACTTGGGCGAAATATGAAGAGTAACTCGATTAATCGACGTTTCGACCATAGGTCTTTATCAAGAAAACATAATCAACACGACATACTAAAATATAGATCTCAAGTATAATCAACACGACATACTAAAATATAGATCTCAAGTATAATCAACACGACATACTAAAATATAGATCCCAAGTATAATACCAATGAGAAAAGAAGATAGATCAAATATACTATGACTGGGTACAACCTGGTTGTGGAATCCAACCACATTCAGTGACTAGAAGAAAATGGCAGTTCTAATGAAAACGCCGAGACTACAACAGGGCTAAATTAAAATAAAATAAGTGTACCGAATAAGAGTGGAAGTTCTAACAAGGAACATTGGAATTGTAGAGTACTATAATGGGATATGTACAGATGTATTATTAGAGAAGGTCGATACGGGAAGTACAGATGCCACACATTGTATAATGGATAGTTTATCCGATTAAGTGAGGAAGCAGAAAGAGGCAGTGGTATAATGGATGGTTTATCTGTTTAAGTGAGGAAGCAGAAAGAGGCAGTGGTATAATGGATGGTTTATCCGATTAAGTGAGGAAGCAGAAAGAGGCAGTGGTATAATGGGTGGTTTATCCGTTTAAGTGAGGAAGCAGAAAGAGGCAGTGGTATAATGGATGGTTTATCCGTTTAAGTGAGGAAGCAGAAAGAGGCAGTGGTATAATGGGTGGTTTATCCGTTTAAGTGAGGAAGCAGAAAGAGGCAGTGGTATAATGGATGGTTTATCCGTTTAAGTGAGGAAGCAGAAAGAGGCAGTGGTATAATGGATGGTTTATCCGTTTAAGTGAGGAAGCAGAAAGAGGCAGTAGCAAGTGAAATGATATAGAGAGTAGTACATGAGTGAGCAGAAAGTGGAGACGTGGATGGGGATTAAAACGACTTAAAGCCGATGGGGCCAAGTGACATGCCTCGAGACAGGGAACCAGTGTTGAAGAGATTATTGGGAGGGATGTTATATCAGAAAATTCGGAACGGACGTAATAGTCTTTGTAGACTGCCCAGCAAACATAATCTATAAGTCACCACAGAACAAGCAGGATATATTTTACTAGGAGTCCATCAAATTTGATTTATAAGTCACCACGGAACTTGCAGGACATATTTTGCTAGCAGTCCAGCAATATGAATGTATCTATAATACATAATTTGTAAGGAAATGCAGCTTTCATAGATATGTACTCTATAATGATAAAAACAATTTATGTATTGCTGCAAAATCGAGGAAGACTGAAGACAAGGAAATAGACCGATAATATATGTTTTATCTTCTTCTTCTTCTTCTTTTGTCGTCACACTACCGGGTTGTTGCCCAGTGTCGTTTTTTTCTGATTTTGTCTTGCGCTGTTCTCGTGGCTTGGGTGATTGTTATATTTGCTCTTTCACATGATTCTGCTATGCCATCTAACTATCTTTATCGTGTTCTTCCTCTTGTCTTCTTTCCCGATGTTCTGTTGTAGAAGACTCTGTATACTGTGGAGTTTGGATGCATTCTTATCAAGTGGCCAAACCACTTCATTCTTTGTTTCTCAATGTAATTCAAGTAAGGTTCTGTGCCAACTTTATTTCTTATGCTGATGTTGGTGACTCTGTCGTTTCTCAGTATATGTTTTATGAAGATGGATAAACGATAAAAAAGAGACTGAAAACGACAGAGAGAGAGAGAGACAGAGAGAGAGAGAGAATAATTGAATAGCTGAGAACAATGGATAGACACAAACATACGTTAGAATAGGCAAACAGAGACAGGAACGTATGGCGATCCCTGAGAGCTTGTTCCAACTGAGCCATGAGATGACACATTCAAAACGCAGTCTCTTTCACCAATTACATAACTGGTGTCAATATCCCTCCATAACTTAGTTCCATTACTCTTCTGTCTGTATATGTGTTATATAGTAAGCTGGCTTGATCATTCAATTTTAATGAGAAAGTGGCGTACTAACTTAGTTACCTCTGTTTCTCACTCAGATTCACATCCTAAAAATCCGAGAGAAAAAAATTCCCAGACTGGAGAAAAATGTAGCTGAAAATAAAAATGTTGAAACTAAATAACAGAAGTAGAGAAACAAAAATAAAAGCAAGGAATCCAGGGAAAGAGATGTTTAAACTCAACTAAGCTCGTCTAGAGCAGGTGGGTTGTAGGAAGACTTCAATATATGGATTGTCAATTATGGTCAAAGTTACATCTTCTTCTTCACCTTTTACCTCACAACGGAACACAGGTCTTCCAACAAATTTCTTCCAGCTCTTCCTCTCTCTTGTCATCCCTTCCAATCACACAGGTCTTCCAACAAATTTCTTCCAGCTCTTCCTCTCTCTTGTCATCCCTTCCAATCACACAGGTCTTCCAACAAATTTCTTCCAGCTCTTCCTCTCTCTTGTCATCCCTTCCAATCCATTCCACGTCGTGCTTATCTCTTTAATATTAGTCTTCAGTTCTCTTCTCCAGGTATTTGTAGGACTTCCACTACTCATTTTTCCGTGCGGCTTCCAAACCAATGCCTGTCTTCCAAGGCTTTCCGGTCGATCTTCTCAATGTGTGCTCTATCCATTGCCAGTGTCTCTTGAATAACTCTTTTGCCACTGGTATCTGCTTAGTTCTTGCTCTGAGTTCTTCGTTTGTAGTCTTATCATACCCTCCCAGTATCAGACTTATATGCCGAATGAAAAATAAGCTGTAGTAGACAAGGAGTAAACTATATGATATTGATTTTAATATTAGGAAAATAAAACAATGATAATAATCCAAATAAAAGACTGAAATAGTGAACCATATTGGTAAATGGAGAAAGGCTGGAACGAGTCCAAAGTGTGAATTCTATCTTGGACATTTAATTACAGAAGAAAACATATATCAAAAAGAAGGAAGGAAGAGAATAGAAAATGACGAGGAGGTATTTAAAAAGAGGAAAAATGTATTAATATCCAAACATATAACAAATTTACAAAAGACTTGTCAATCGCTGAATATGTTTCAAATTATGTATAGAAGGGAAACGTATATAATGAACTAGCAGATGGATAAATAAACTATGTATAGAAGGGAAACGTATATAATGAACTTACTGATGGATAAATAAACTATGTATAGAAGAGAAACGTATATAATGAACTTACTGATGGATAAATAAACTATGTATAGAAGGGAAACGTATATAATGAACTAGCTGATGGATAAATAAATTGAATTTCCTAACATGTTGATATAAGAAGAACAGAACATGAAAAGAAACAAAAACAAATACTAAACAATCGCCCCAACAGCTAGGAAGGAAAAGTGAATTTCTCAAAGAGATAGAAATGATAGAAATGATATATTTTGTTCACATTAAAAGATACAATACTGCTGAAAACCATCGTGGTAGGGAATATAGAAGGACGTAGAGCAAGGGAAGACAGAGAGACAAGTGGGATAGGAATATCAGAAAGTCGACAGTAGAGCAAGGGAAGACAAAGAGACAAATGGGATGGGAATATCAAAACGTCGACAGTAGAGCAAGGGAAGACAGAGAGACAAGTGGGATAGGAATATCAAAAAGTCGACAGTAGAGCAAGGGAAGACAGAGAGACAAGTGGGATGGGAATATCAGAAAGTCGACAGTAGAGCAAGGGAAGACAAAGAGACAAGTGGGATAGGAATATCAAAAAGTCGACAGTAGAGCAAGGGAAGACAAAGAGACAAATGGGATGGGAATATCAAAGTCGACAGTAGAGCAAGGGAAGACAGAGAGACAAATGGGATGAGAATATCAGAAAGTCGACAGTAGAGCAAGGGAAGACAAAGAGACAAATGGGATGGGAATATCAGAAAGTCGACAGTAGAGCAAGGGAAGACAAAGAGACAAGTGGGATGGGAATATCAAAGTCGACAGTAGAGCAAGGGAAGACAGAGAGACAAGTGGGATGGGAATATCAAAAAGTCGACAGTAGAGCAAGGGAAGACAGAGAGACAAGTGGGATGGGAATATCAGAAAGTCGACAGTAGAGCAAGGGAAGACAAAGAGACAAGTGGGATGGGAATATCAAAGTCGACAGTAGAGCAAGGGAAGACAGAGAGACAAGTGGGATGGGAATATCAGAAAGTCGACAGTATAGCAAGGGAAGACAGAGAGACAAGTGGGATTGGAATATCAAAAAGTCGACAGTAGAGCAAGGGAAGACAGAGAGACAAGTGGGATGGGAATATCAAAGTCGACAGTAGAGCAAGGGAAGACAGAGAGACAAGTGGGATGGGAATATCAAAAAGTCGACAGTAGAGCAAGGGAAGACAGAGAGACAAGTGGGATTGGAATATCAAAAAGTCGACAGTAGAGCAAGGGAAGACAGAGAGACAAGTGGGATGGGAATATCAGAAAGTCGACAGTAGAGCAAGGGAAGACAAAGAGACAAGTGGGATGGGAATATCAAAGTCGACAGTAGAGCAAGGGAAGACAGAGAGACAAGTGGGATGGGAATATCAAAAAGTCGACAGTAGAGCGGGGAAGACAGAGAGACAAGTGGGATGAGAATATCAGAAAGTCGACAGTAGAGCTAGGGAAGACAAAGAGACAAGTGGGATGAGAATATCAGAAAGTCGACAGTAGAGTAAGGGAAGACAGAGAGACAAGTGGGATAGGAATATCAGAAAGTCGACAGTAGAGTAAGGGAAGACAGAGAGACAAGTGGGATGAGAATATCAGAAAGTCGACAGTAGAGCAAGGGAAGACAGAGAGACAAGTGGGATAGGAATATCAAAAAGTCGACAGTAGAGTAAGGGAAGACAGAGAGACAAGTGGATGAGAATATCAGAAAGTCGACAGTAGAGCAAGGGAAGACAGAGAGACAAGTGGGATAGGAATATCAGAAAGTCGACAGTAGAGCAAGGGAAGACAAAGAGACAAGTGGGATGAGAATATCAGAAAGTCGACAGTAGAGCAAGGGAAGACAGAGAGACAAGTGGGATAGGAATATCAAAAAGTCGACAGTAGAGTAAGGGAAGACAGAGAGACAAGTGGGATAGGAATATCAAAAAGTCGACAGTAGAGCAAGGGAAGACAAAGAGACAAGTGGATGAGAATATCAGAAAGTCGACAGTAGAGTAAGGGAAGACAGAGAGACAAGTGGGATGGGAATATCAGAAAGTCGACAGTAGAGCAAGGGAAGACAGAGAGACAAGTGGGATAGGAATATCAAAAAGTCGACAGTAGAGTAAGGGAAGACAGAGAGACAAGTGGGATGGGAATATCAAAAAGTCGACAGTAGAGTAAGGGAAGACAGAGAGACAAGTGGATGAGCATATCAGAAAGTCGACAGTAGAGCAAGGGAAGACAAAGAGACAAGTGGGATGGGAATATCAAAAAGTCGACAGGCAAAGTTTAGCAGAGCAAGAAACGAAATTTCTTGGTGAACTACTACAGTCAACCTTCGATGACGAGGGGACAAATTATTGATCGATTGATTCATTGTTACTAAACGGTGACGATTTACAAGATTTAATTGTGTATGACAACAACCGGCTACCTGGACGAAGATTCCGAGAAAGACCAAGAACCAGATGATAGATAATATCACATATATCTTGCGACATCAAAGGCTAACAACTACATATGCAGCACACCCGCAACATGATAGAAAACTGGAATTCCCCAAGCCGCTTCATGACCCATTTGGGTAATACAAGAGAACAGAAGAACTGCGTATGGCAACATGGACACTGATAATCCCAATGAAATATCTTAAATGCCCAGAGACGGAAAACCAATCAAGAAATATTCATTACAATCTCTTTGGTCAATGCATGAAAACAGCATACAAACAATCAAACAAGCTGTCTTTCGTATCATGGATAGAAGGAAAAATATGGGGTCTAACTCATTTAAAGCTCAGTATTCATAAGAAAGATTGTGTCAACAATGGCGTTCAAACTGAAACAAGTCAAGAATTCCCCTAAAAAATAGCAGTATGGACATTTTCCAATTAAATCTCTAGTCGTTGCGTTCATTTGCAGCCGAGAAGGAAAACAGTTATGCCTTCAAGAGGCAACCATATAAAACTGGAGAAGAATGTGGACTACTTCATAGCAACAAGTGTGATGATATGGTGTGCCAAATCACTTGAACTAAGAAGAAAACAAAATTACGCAAACTTATAAACATAATAAAAGAATGAATTCATATCTAAAAAGAGCAGCAGTTAGGAAGTGTTGAAGCTAAACAAAATATTAGAAACAGAAAGTGTTAAAAGCGAACACAATTGTGCACTAAAACAAGTCTTGAATTCAAACAAAAACAAAGAGAAATGTATGAACTAAATAAATATTGGAGCTGAGAAACTAACTACAAATACATTTCACAGAAACAATCTGCTTAAACTGAACATAAACTGTGGATATAATAAGAGTTGAAACTAAGAAAAACTCAGAGATAATGTTTAAACTAAGGAATCATCATCAAATAGATTGTCGTGAACAGAACTTTGCCACCCCAAACAGTCTTCCGGAACTTCTCTCTCATAGGCCAGATGTCCTGCCTCTGCAGCCGTCATGTTAAAACCATAAGTTACATCCTGAATCCATCTTCTCCGTGGTCTTCCTCTTCTTCTCTTTGCCGGTAAGCCTCCTTCCATGATGGTCTTCTCCAGCCCTTCATGTCTTTTTATATGTCCAAAATATCTCAATTTTCTATTTCATATTTGTAGCATCAGCCAGTTTTCTTTGATTTTGAGTTCTTTCTGGATAGATCTATTTGTTCTCTTCTATGTCGAAATTACACGAAGGACTCTTCTGTAACACTTATATTCGAAAGCACTTATATGTTTTTCCACTGCTTTACTAAATGTCCATGCTTCACACCCATACGTTGCCACTGGGAATATGCATGCTCTTAGTTTACTGCTACTTATTCATCTTCTTCTATTTCTTCCACTACTATTTCTTCCACTTCTAATATTTCTTTTTTTAACTTCTACTTCTTCTCATCATCATCATCAGGTGTCGTGCCGGCTGGCGTAGGTAATCATGGATCTCCACAAATCTCTGTCTCTTGTGTTTTCTATCAACTCAGATGTAGTCAGGCTATCAAAAATGTTCTCTCTCTCTCTGTCTTCCTCTGTCTCGTCTACCCACGATTTTACCGTTTGTCACAATGTATTCTTAACCTCCCCTCCTCATCAATGCCCGAAAAATTATTATTGCCTCTTTCTTATTTTGAGGATAAACTTTCTCTGTGTTTTGATCACATTCAACATCTCAACATTAGTTATTTTAGCAGTCCACGAGATTCTCATCATTCTTCTATAAAACCACATTTCTGTGGCCCTCAGCAATTTTTCGATCTGTGTGTTCATTGTCCATGACTCGCATCCGTATGTCAGTATGTACTTTTTCTACTAAAACTATTTTCTTCTTCTACTTTTACTACTTCTACTTCTTCTGCTTTTACCTCTTGTGCTACCTCTTCTACTACAACTACTTCGTGTATAGAATCTTTTGTTACTATGTCTTCTTCTTCTCGTATTTCTCTTTGACGTATTTACTTCTACTGTATCTCTACTTTTGCATTCTCTCTAGAATAAATACATCTGCGCACTTTCTAGATCATCATCATCAAGGTGCGTGTCCGTTATAGGACAATGCTCTCTTTGCAGTGCACCTGAATTCACTCTGTCTCTAGCCAGTTCACCCACTTCGTCGATGGTCATATTTAGGGTTTCTTTAATATCTTAAAGCCATCTTCTTCTTGGTCTGCCTCTTCGTCCTGGGACCCTGCCTTCCAATATTGTTCTTTCCAGACCATCGTGATGCTTAACTCTTTCCACGCGGAGTTATTTCCTACATTTATAAACAGTTAATTCAAGGAGGTAAAAAACAACAAAAACCGATCCCAACTACTCGTCAATAAATAAATATATATATATATTATTTTATACTAAATTGAAGAAAACTGGACAACCCAATAGAATAACAAGGTTAAAAAGTAGTATAAGTAAAACAGTAGAGGTAAAACTAGAAAGGCTTCTTATAACAGAAGCAACTCTATGGTGCAGTGTGCGGCTAAAAGCGTGGAAAGAGTTAATGTGACCAAAGTATCTAATGTGTCTGTATAGTATGTTGTTTTCCAGTCAAATCTCTTTAACATTTAGTTCTAGACTAACTTTCTAGATAGAATAACTATTTCTACGTTCTCTCTATAATAACTACTTTTGCACAGCTTGTTGTAATTTTAATTATAGAGAATTTAGTATGTTGTGATGCTAATTTACAGAATTGTTGAGATAATTAAACTTTCGGTTTTAGTACAAAAACTTCATGACGATTTCGTTGGTGCATTTGTTGCTGATGTCATGGTATCGAGTAATTTGTTGTTGTTGTCATGGTATCGAGTAATTTGTTGTTGTTGTTGTCATGGTATCGAGTAATTTGTTGTTGTTGATGTCATGGTATCGAGTATTTTGTTGTTGTTGATGTCATGGTATCGAGTAATTTGTTGTTGTTGTCATGGTATCGAGTAATTTGTTGTTGTTGTCATGGTATCTAGTAATTTGTTGTTGTTGTCATGGTATCTAGTAATTTGTTGTTGTTGTCATGGTATCGAGTAATTTGTTGTTGTTGTTGTTGTCATGGTATCGAGTAATTTGTTGTTGTTGTTGTCATGGTATCGAGTAATTTGTTGTTGTTGTCATGGTATCTAGTAATTTGTTGTTGTTGTCATGGTATCTAGTAATGTATTGTTGTTGTCATGGTATCGAGTAATTTGTTGTTGTTGTTGATGTCATGGTATCGAGTAATTTGTTGTTGTTGTTGTCATGGTATCGAGTAATTTGTTGTTGTTGTTGTCATGGTATCGAGTAATTTGTTGTATTTGTTGTTGTCATGGTATCGAGTAATTTGTTGTTGTCCTGGTATCGAGTCATTTGTTGTTGTCGTTGTCATGGTATCGAGTAATTTGTTGTTGTTGTTGTCATGGTATCGAGTAATTTGTTGTTGTTGTTGTCATGGTATCGCGTAATTTGTTGTTGTTGTTGTTGTCATGGTATCGAGTAATGTGTTGTTGTTGTTGTCATGGTATCGAGTAATTTGCTGTTGTTGTTGTCATGGTATCGAGTAATTTGCTGTTGTTGTTGTCATGATATCGAGTAATTTGCTGTTGTTGTTGTCATGGTATCGAGTAATTTGCTGTTGTTGTTGTCATGGTATCGAGTAATTTGCTGTTGTTGTTGTCATGATATCGAGTAATTTGCTGTTGTTGTTGTCATGGTATCGAGTAATTTGCTGTTGTTGTTGTCATGATATCGAGTAATTTGTTGTTGTTATTGTCATGTTATCGCGTAATCTGTTATTGCTGTTAATGTCATGATATTGAGGAATTGGTTGTTGTTGGTGTAATGGTGTCGAGGAAAGAGGATGATGGCAAGATATTAGTAGCTCATATAATTACAGAAATGAGTGAAGTCGAAAATACGTGGATTATTCGTATTTGTTTTAGACAGATAACAGGCAAGAGTGACTAACAATGTTGGTATGCCAGTGACAAGGCAACAAGATTGCTACTCGAGTGGGGGATAATAATGATAAATCTATTTTGACATTTAGATGAGAACAAATGGGTAGTGAATTTTGTGTTAGGTTTATGTGTTATGTCGTTGTCTGGATTTCCATCGCCAATAATTGGTATAGCACAGTTGGATGTAGTCCTGTCAGACTATATATGTATAAGTATTTTACTTACATACTAATGCTATAGTGTGTTTCTTGATTAGAGGTCGGTATAGGGATTCTTACATATGCGCATACGTTCATATTTACATATATATATATATACATATCAGCATTGTTCCTGGAGTATGAGGTAGGGGACGCCCAAAACGAAGGTAGCAGTAGGACATCAAAGAAACACTGAACATGACATTGGAAGAGGCGGAAGAATTTGCATAGAGACATATCGTTTTTAATGATGGTTGCAACGTTCAGTATGGGTTGTGTTACTTGATGTTGATGATATATATATATATATATATATATATATATATATATATATATATATATAAAACACATGGTAAACCCAGAGCCATACGCATGATGTGGTACAATTTCAACTCAACAGTGAAGACTGACCACGACAGAAACTCATTTGATAACCATATCTTTGACCGATGCAGCTGAATAGCGAGTCCTGTATTTAATGGTGTTTAAAGGCACATTATTGACTTCATTACACCGGGTTTACACATGTCGCTCGGTCCCTCTCTGCAGACATGGCATACCATTTCTCGAGATTATTGCATAAAACAAACTGAGTTGCTCCATCAACAATCCTAGAGAATCTGTGGAAAAAAAAAGAAATGGAGGTCTGGATTCGAAACTACGAACCTTCAGAAAAGAAGGAAAATGATTTTATTTTTTCGCCCCTAAGATTCCCAAGCATTTTGGATTAAAATTGTTCGGCAGTTTGTCTTGCACCCAAAGTTGAAGATGCGGAGATGCAAGTGCAGTTTTGTATTGTTTAAAATAATGATAGCTGCATAACACCAACAATCACTACTTGTCAAACAAGCTTATAAACTTTGGTTTGTTTGCCAAAGATTATAGAATGAGCATCGTCCCGATTTCTTGATCGCAATTTGATTGTCTGTAACGTGTTCAGAATGAAGCAAGGAATGTGTATTGTCCTTACTGCACTAGATATACACCCATTGTAAAAATGAGAAACTTTCGTGAACTTTTGTCTGTACATTCCGACTATGCTTCCACCCACACCATTTCCCTTCCAAATGTAAGCATATATGTGTGTGTTACTGTAGATCAGAGAGATTTCAATACACATTAACACTATTGTTATCAAGAGCACTGATCAAGCATTGATGTTAGTTATCGTACATGCAGACCAGACCAGACGACTGTATAGTCGCGACTATGCTCACATGCGTATAATGGATCTAGATTGATGAGAAAAAGATAGACATCACAAAGTGATCATTGCTTCTCCCAGGGAATGCAGAGATTGGGGTCATCGAGAAGCAAACCTCTAAGTTAATCAGCTGATAGCAGATAACTTGGGAGATGATGACAATGTTATTGTAAATACCAATGCTTTTGTGCATCGCAGTGAGAAATCTTTCTGTATTAGGGTTTTGAAGCCACAGTAGAATTTGCCGGCCAGCGGAAGGAGACATCAAATACAACGTTCAGTATTAGAGTAGTGGGGCCAGATGCCGATATTTCAACTATCGATCTCGAATTTCATTAGCCAATGTAATAATCTCAGTTCATGCTTCAAAAAATCCAAAAATTGATAACTTTAGAGCCATGGATTTCATATCTGTCATTGTCTTTCAGGTGAAGAATAGTTTTCTATTTCAACAGTGACACATTTTTCTTTTATCTAGTGACAGAATTTTTCAATATCTTCTTCTTGTCTAGTTTTACACATAAGAAATGTATATTATATTTTCATTTTATCGTTTTTTCTACTAATTGTTTTCTACGTTTCTTCACAATTTAACTAAATTTCCAATGTTCTTCTTTATGTTTCTGTTGACCGTTCATGCATTCTTTTCTTATCCGCTGTCTATCGAAGAGCTGTCATAACCAATGCCTCAACTTGATTACGACATACGATGCTCTGTTTACCCTCGTATTTGTCCTTCAATCATCGTTTCCAATTATGAACAGTTTGTTAGTTTTTAAAACTATTTTTCTTTCATATTTGGCTTTACAATATATTATTATTAAACACTTATTTTGAAACGTTTCTAACTTGTGTATAATGGTGTGAGTTACTTTCCAGCAACGACTACTGTATAATAACACTAATAAGATACTGCTTCAATATATCTTAAAATGTGTTTTAAGATTTAATCTTTTCTCTTTACATATTTTGTTGAGCATGGTCACAGTTTGACATGTTCTCTTGCTTTTTGTATATCCTGTGCTAATTGACAACTATCTCAATATAATTTCTGAACCAGAGACATGAGGTGTCTGTGGCGTAAACGTTAGGTTTGGCCTCTCGTTCTAAATGTACTTGGTTCGCTTCCTCGTCAAGCCATAAAATGGCGGTAAAACGTAGCTCCTGTTTTCAAGTTCAGTACGTTAAAGAACCATAGGCTGCTCAAATTCGAGAAGAACAGACTGGGAAGACGTTGCTCGTGCAAAATACATTAGACATATTTTTTTTTTAATACCTACACACATATTTGCACTATCTCCTAAATTACACATGGAACCCTTGCTGATGCTACGAAGTGCGCGCACTGCCGCTGAGATCTTCCTGTGTAAGAAATAGATTGGAACACACATGGCTACTCACAGAAGTGCAAGGGTTATGGTACAATAAATCAATCAATCGATCTGGTTATAAACTCTGCATATGTATAAAGTCACTTTTATGGTCATGTGGATATTCAATTTATTTGTAATAATGTCTTCTAATAGTACACTAACAATATAATTGTGTTAGGTATCCGATATAAATAGATATCATTGAAAGATTGCTATGCAGATTTGTGGGTACAGATTAACTAAATCCATAGAACGCATTTATGGCTAAGTGGATACGCCGTTGGCTTACTTCCCGACTGTCGTGGGTTTGAACCCTGACAGCAACGTTCTGCTCACGAGTGCATTTTGTCCAGATATCTTAGGATTATTGCCAAAGCTATGGAGTTCGGTTTTTTGTTTTGCAAAACTCTCTAGAGGTTGTGTGCAATTTCTATGGAAAAGGGATGCAGCAATACGGGGTAAAATCTGGTGCAGTGAAGTCAATTCTTCGACTTTAGATTGCCTTTATATAACTTCGCTTACTGCATCGGATATAGAGAGATGTGAGTTCAATCCCACACTCTCTATGCTGCACACGTGAGGAAAGGAATTCACCAAACTGCTTACGTGGGACTAGAAATGTGAAGTGACAGTATATAAAATAAGGTCTGAGAAGGCTACTGAACATTTTATTTATGTATATGTTATATGTTGATAATTGATCCACAATGATAAATTGTAGTTGCACCCTTGCGGTGCCGGCACCAACCATAGAATATTACCGCTGCGGCCTACAAGACATATCGTAAGAGGCGACTGACGTAGGAATTATGGAAGCTACCCTAGTACATAAAACGCACATCATAAACCGATGTGCTGGCCTACTTGTAGGCGCATAACTGGCCCAACATACAATCTCTCCTTAGCTCAGATCACATACAAATCACACAGAGTGGTTGCGTTCGAAGAAGTAGAAGTGAAAATATTAGGAAATACATTAATATGTGGACAACCAGTAACCAAATTTATCAGAAGAAACATCTGCTCACATTGTTTCAAATCAAGAAAGTTATTACGCTTAGTAAATAAAAGTCATTAAAAAAACATTTTCATACCGTAATGTATACTAAGGAAACTGTTGCACTGCTCAGACACACAATATAAGATGGGATCAACATCATGTCTGCTGTCTTTACTCCCCATTGTTTATCTTAGATCCACTTAAGGTGAGGTCGACCACAGTGCTGTTACTTTTGGACAACATTCCACTCCCACTGCGACATTTGATCTGGAGACCACGCGTAGACAAAGCAAACGAACTAACCAGTAGGCTATCGTGTTTCTCTTTTACTTCTGTGACTGCATGAATTCAGGAATTCATGGTAAGTTATTCATTACCGAAATTATGAATATATTAATAAAACTTAATAAACTAAACATCCATGTCAATGGCACTACAATCAAACAAGTGCAAGAATTAAAATATATCAAATTATTAAGAATGCATCAAACATACAGTGTATACAGAGTCTACGAAAATAGAACACCAGGACAGAAGGAGGTTTGACGACCACGAAACGACGGGTAGATGGCATAGAAAATCATGACAAAAAGCAAAAGTAACTTTCACCCGAACCACTAAAGCAGCACAAGGCAAAAACAGAAGAGCACGACACTAGGCAACCACCAGGGAAGAATGTGATGACAAAAAAAATGTACTGACACAACATCGCATGATAACAAGCGGTATAAATAAAATATGCAGCAGCGTAATGTCAACATAATTTATAGAAAACAGCAGTGACCAGTAAATATAAACATGTTTGTCTTGCATAGCACACTGTAATGGTCTCGGTGTTCAAGTTGTGCATTAAATAAGAGTGTACACTGGTGTGCAAACAATGACATTGTTCAACATGTGCATTGAATAAGAGTGCACACTGGTGTGCAGACAATGAAATTGTTCAACATGTGCATTGAATAAAAGTGCACACTGGTGTGCAGACAATGACATTGTTCAACATGTGCATTGAATAAGAGTGCGAACTGATACAGACAATGAAATTGTTCAACATGTGCATTGAATAAGAGTATGAACTGGTGTGCAGACAATGATATTGTTCAACATGCACACTGAATAAGATTTCACACTGGCGTGCAGACAATGACAATAAATTGTGTTGTAGGAGCAATGTCTCCCAAAGATCTTCAGGGTCGGATTTTTGTTATTGTCAATGACCTGTAACGCTTGTCCCATAAAATAACAATGACTACGTATCATATTGCTATTTTAATAGTGATTGGTAGGTTGAACTGAACGTGGACATGTTGAACTCGAGAGTTGTGTACAAAAGCTAACCCAAATCGATCTTGTTTATGAAAGGACGCTGCAATATTTGGTGAACATTGATGTCCGTCTTTTAAAGAGAGTATAAACTAATCTAGATTTGATCAAATGGCGCCTTCTACATACAGAACTACTGTAGTAAATCGGTAACAGCTCATAAATATTTTCACGATAATTTTCTTCCCTAAAATGACTTGAAGATGAATGGTAACAATCTGAAGAACAAAGAACTATAGTCAAGTCAGGATATCACAGGGAAAGAAAAATGAACCATTTTCATACCATGCGTATAGTGGTGAATACTGTGTTAGGTCTGTATTTTTCATTGTGCATGCAAGATGTGATCAAAGTTGGAGTTGCTTGTCTAGAGCACTAATTAGACATTTTAATATGAAGAAACAGTGTTGTTCATGCAGAAGTTCCCCTGTTTTCATACCTTGGACAAATCCAAAAGTACGGTACGGCCTAGACAGTGTAACGTCAGAAAAATCATATGGGTAGACATAATGCTAAAGAATGTAACGACATATTCCATTAGGAATTCTTTCTGTAGATTTGATCTCGAAGTTTACTCCTCAGAACGTTTTCATGGCTGAGTATAGCCGATAGGAAGCGGATGATTGTAATCATAGTTTATCGTTACCTACAGTAATAATCTATCAAGATTAGCTAGTCCACAGCAAACTCTATATAACTAGGCCAGACAACTCACCGACGAATCCCTGACCTAGTTCAAAGAAGGCGGCTGGAATGTATATATGTTTGGTAAAACACTGCAAGCATTGTTGGCAATTTTACTCAATTCTTTGAGTCTATGGTTATTTATTGGTGAAAAATGAAAAATATTCATAATATTGATATTCCTTATTGTTAAACTTAACTTGTTGCATAATATAACTTCGATTTAGCATTTTATGTTGATTTTAAAATGATTTCATCTTTATACACCAATAATGAAATGCGAGGTCACGTGGTGTATTTATGGTCTGATTTCCCACAATTATTACCTGAGTCCGACGGCCCATAAGTTTATAGTTGGCTCTGGCTAGTCATATCTACCCGAAGCTACTTGCTTACTGACACCAGTCATTCGTGCAAATATTTGTATATAGTAAAATATCAAGTAAAGTAACTTTCTCATACCTTGCGGTATATATATATATATAGGGTAATACGCTGCTAGGTCCGTATTGTTCATAGACCATAGCGCATGATGTATGATGTAGTCAACATCACACGGCAGCCTCACACGGCAGCCTCACACGGCAGCCTCACACGGCAGCCTCACACGGCAGCCTCACACGGCAGCCTCACACGGCAGCCTTGACATCACATTGCTTTTACTTCTATCAAATTGAGGTTGGGTCGATCTGAGAGCCGTTACTGTCGGAAATATATTTCACACCAACTGTGCAATTGAACCCGGACCGTGGTCAACAGAATTGAGTTGACTAACAACTACGCTATTGCGGCATCATATTTGTAAAGAAGAAAAATAAATAGAGAACGGTAGAGTCAGAAAGTGTTAGACAAAATACAATAATAATATATATACATGCTCTATAAACAGTCCTGGTATATTGTCAGAGATGGGAAAGTTCAAATCTAATAATGTGAAGACAGATGACAAAAAATAATGAAGTATCTATCAAGAGACATCAAAACACTGATAGAGGTTGTGAAAGAGTTAACCATTTTCGGATAGATTTGGGAATGTAAACGAGTTCCGCGCCAGGGTCAAAGAGATTGCTGATAAAATTGGGACTTGACTATCCCTTAGGACTTCATTCTACCAGACGTGTCTAGTTATCGAATCAAGGATGGACATATGTTGTGCAGGCCATTGTAAAGTCTATACGAGCCATATATCTATCAGCTAGAAAGACATCTCGCAACATGCCACGCCCTTTTGTTGCTGAGTCCCTCAAGTTGAGCAATGAATAGTAACGCTGTGACTTACAAGGAATGTCGCAAGAAGTGACTGAAGTTGGGGCATAGGGAAGCTACCCTAGTAAATAAAAAGCGTCACACAAATCGGTTATCTTGACCTACTTGTAGACGCATAACTCGCACAACGTACAATCGCTCTAATGCTCGGATCACATACAAATGAGAAAGAGTGGTTAACAAGTGGTCGATATGGAGCGTTTGAAGAAGAAGAAAATCACATGCGAAATGAAAAGCTTGAGGAAAATTCACCAGAAAATAAAGACTACGAAATGACGTCATCAGAAGCAGAGTGGACATTATCTCATGCACAGAAACACAAGGAAAGACACAAAATACAATAGTTTGGATATTTAATGAGAATGTAATACAACCAACCACCAATAACAAGAGAGCAGGTTATACAACCAGGAGAAAACCGAGATAACGATAGAAATACAATATCAAGACCACACTAAATAAACGCGGATATAACATAACAAGGGCGACTCATCCGGCCCTGGGACGTAAATTAAAGCTCCCATCCCTACGTTTAACGGCACGAGTGGACAACTATAGTCTGTCCATTAATTCGTGAGCACGTTTGAAATTGATTTTCTCGAAAACTACCTGTTGGATCTCAGTGATTTTTGCATGCAGCCTTAGAATATCCATGACGCTAAAATAAAGCTAACCAGTAGTCCATAGATGCTACGGATTTTGCACATCGGCGAATTCCTTTGATCTTTTATGACAATTGCAAATACGTGAGCTCAAATTTTAGATTTTACAGTATCCCTAGAATTTGTCCATGTCAATTCTATTCATAGGTGTATCTCCATATTAACTTGATAGGGTCAAGTAATTAAGTGTTTTGCCCTTTATGTGCAATCGTGAACTTGGATACAATATGCAACAGTTAGTCCTCCCTTCGGTCACCATTAGACCCCAGGGTGTCTTAACTTCACCACAAATTGTATGATGGTAGACGCATTTGGATATGGAAATGTATACGTTGCTATTTCTCAGTCTGTAATCAAAATATGATTTGTATCATCCCGAATCTGACGATTCCATGAGGTTGATAATTGTTACTGGCTGGACAAATTGTAATCCATCTCGGTGCCAGTACTCGTCTTCCTCTCGCGCGGAGCACATGTTCAACACACTTCTTCCAGAACTGCATGTCTATCATTGAGAGGACTCACGTGTCAGAACTTCAACATCACACATTTTAAACGTCCTGTTCTGTTCGGCAACTTGCCCTTTTACTTTAGCCCAGACAAGCTCTATCGGATTGAGGTGAGCATGATATGGAGGTAGTCGCAAAGACGTGTGGCCGTATTCCGCAATGATTTTGTCAATATGAAACACCTTTGTCTTATTTGTCATCCTCACCAGGTGCAACAACTCGGGTTTCAAATATGTATCATCGAAGCTGACATTTTCCTTAGCAAGCCAAGTCCTAATTTGATCTTTGTATTTGATGCAGTTGGTACTTTGTCTTCCGCTGATACTGCGTTGTGATAGGATG
The DNA here is from genome assembly GCA_020796225.1 of Arion vulgaris. Lineage (NCBI taxonomy): Eukaryota > Metazoa > Mollusca > Gastropoda > Stylommatophora > Arionidae > Arion > Arion vulgaris. The sequence continues at coordinate 18,712,974 of CM036756.1, forward strand.
CATTATCCATTACCAAGCATGATGGTCTGTTTAGAATTGGAAGTAGATCTTTCTCCATCCAGTGCCTGAAAATATGTCCATTCATTTCTGTGTGGTAGTCCCTACCGTCGGTACTTTTGATTGGAAAATAAGTCCAGCGTCATGGACAAGACCTTCTTCACTGCTTCCTGCATGTGTTAGTATAATACGCTGGCCTTTGCTGCTTGGTATTTTCTTTTCTGTTCACCGTCTACTGATTGCCATTCTTTAGCATTGGTGTGGTGAGCATTGACCCAGGATTCGTCCAAATATACAATATCATAGCCTTGCCTCCGCCGCTGACGGATCTGCCTCAAGTATTTACTTCGGGCAGCAATCAAATGTGGCTTTTCACAAATAATATTCCTGCCGCCTATAGTTTTTCTGAAGGTGAAGCCGGCGGCTCTTACAATTTTCCATAGAGTACTTTTAGAAATGTCTATGCTGCAATCTGATTGCAGTTTTAATTTCAGTTTCCTGAGAGTAACAAGTTGATTTGTCGCAAACATTTTCAAGAGCTCCCGTCTTATGACATCTATGTCAAAGTCGTCAATTGTTCTTTTCCGTCCTTGCTTGACATTAGTGCACTTTGTGTCCTGTTTAATCCATCGGGAAAAGGATTCTCTATTCAGACCAAGCGCCAGTTGCGCTCGTTTCTCAGGGTTATGAATATCGCAATATAGATGACCTCTCTTAGATTCCCTACGGAAGTGTTGGTATAGTAAAACTGTAACCTTCTGCATTGTTATAAATGTGCACTTCAGACTCATTATGAATGTGATATCAATGTCAGTTTTGATAAGCCAACAAATATGATACAATAGCTTCATACAAATAGCGAGATACGCCTATAACTATACAACGGTATCCCAATTATAACGTCATATGCTTTCCGCTTTCAAAGTCGACTGGGTTAGGTGCACGGGATTTCGTGAAATTGTTGTATACTCACGATATTTCTATGTTACCATAATGTATTTTTAGAACAACGCGTCTGTGTACCGTAGATCTGTTACTATTGTGTACAATCCGGTGAGGTTGATTTTAATATAACCTGAAGAAGAAATATTTCAAACTACATCAAATTTTCTTTGAAAAAAAATATTTCTCTAGCGTCATGGATATTTTAAGGCTGCTTGCAAAAAATCACTGAGATCCAACAGGTAGTTTTCGAGAAAATCAATTTCAAACGTGCTCACGAATTAATGGACAGACTATAACTCCATCATCTACCTGAGAAAAGACAATAGACAATAGAAAGACATCAACCATTTTAATTTTAACCTGACTAATGTTGAAAGAAAGTCTCGTCGAAATAACGTTCATAATTGAGGACGCTGAATAGAAACACTGTAAACCACAAGATATATCGTTAGAGTCGACTGAGGTAAGGGCCTAGGAAGCTACCTAGTAAATAAAAAAGTGAGGCAGAAATCGGATGTGCTGGCTTACATGTAGGCGCATAACTGTAAAACGTACAATCGCTCTTTCGCTCGGATCACATACACGTCGCAAAGAGTGGTTAAGAAGTGATCGACATAAAGCGTTGGAAGATAAAGGAGAAGAAAAGAGAACTATAAAAAATGACCATGTACTAATTGTCTCACTAGGAAACTGATCTGCAGCCAAATAACAAAAACACATTTGAATGTTTGACGCAGATATAAAGAGAGTGCAAACACATACATTCCCGTGAATTTAACACAAACATCAATGTTGCTAATAACAAATACAAGTTACATTAAGGTAAACAACGAACCAAACAGGGCATATTTTATTTGTGTTGAACTGAATGTTATATTGTTGCGCAAGAAATGAATGTGTGGTTGTATGTGTACTTATACGCATATTTATTTTATATGAGCTACGGTTGTAAATGGTTCTTGTATATGTGTTTGTGCACATGTCTTACACATAAAATACAGTAATAACTGTTCAGATTGCATTGCTATATTGCGTTAAAGCAATAGAGACATAACGCGGAACTGAGAACAAAGCAAATTTGAATAACTAATAGGTCTTACAATATTAATAGGAGCCTAACAAATCTGAACAGAATGTGGTTGACCCCAAAGTGAACTTAAACATCACATGACCAGAAATGATTAGGGAGATTGTTTGAAGTCTTTATATTTGCATATATATATATAAATGAATGTGTATGAATGGGAGCATCTGTGTGTGTGATTTGCGTTTGAATATATGGTGTACATTTTTGTGTGCCTCCTCCCGTTGGGACGCTGACGTTGACGTATTTGACGTGTTAAATGTATCAGAGAGTACCAAATAATGTAACTTAATTCATAGTTGACTTATTAAATATAAGAGAGACAAAGAGAGAGAGAAAGAGAGAAGTGGATAAAGATGACTACATCGTATAAAGAACATAACTCAACCTGAGAGAGATAAAGAGAAAGAGAGAGGATAAAGGCACCCAAATCTAATAACGTGCATAACTCAACCTGAGAGATGTAGAGATAAATAGAGAGAGGATATATGCAGCCAAATCTTATAAAGGGCACAGCACGTCCATAGAGAGATAAAGAGAGAATACAAAAGATATAAAGAGAGAGGAAATACGGACACCCACATCTTATAAAGAGCATAACTCAATCTGAGAGAGATAAAGAGAGATAGATAAAGAGAGAGAATGGATAAGACACCCAAATCTTATAAAGGGCATAACTCAATCTGAGAGAGATAAAGAGAGATAGATAAAGAGCGAGAGAGAATGGATAAGGACACCCAAATCTTATAAATGGCATAACTCAATCTGAGAGAGATAAAAAGAGAGAGAAAAAAGAGAGAGAGTGGATAAGGACACCCACATCTTATAAATGGCATAACTCAATCTGAGAGAGATAAAAAGAGAGAGAGATAAAGAGAGAGAATGGATAAGGACACCCACATCTTATAAATGGCATAACTCAATCTGAGAGAGATAAAGAGAGAGAGTGGATAAGGACACCCACATCTTATAAATGGCATAACTCAATCTGAGAGAGATAAAGAGAGAGAGATAAAGAGAGGAATGGATAAGGACACCCACATCTTATAAATGGCATAACTCAATCTGAAAGAGATAAAGAGAGAGAATGGATAAGGACACCCACATCTTATAAATGGCATAACTCAATCTGAGAGAGATAAAGAGAGAGAATGGATAAGGACACCCACATCTTATAAATGGCATAACTCAATCTGAAAGAGATAAAGAGAGAGTGGATAAGGACACCCACATCTTATAAATGGCATAACTCAATCTGAGAGAGATAAAGAGAGAGAGAGATAAAGAGTGAGAGAGAGTGGATAAGGACACGAACATTTTATGAATGGCATAACTCAATCTGAGAGATATAAAAAAGAGAGAGAGTGAATAAGGACACCCACATCTTATAAATGGCATAACTCAATCTGAAAGAGATAAAGAGAGAGAGAGATAAGGAGAGAGAGTGGATAAGGACACCCACATCTTATAAATGGCATAACTCAATCTGAGAGAGATAAAAGAGAGAGAGATAGAGAGAGAGTGGATAAGGACACCCACATCTTATAAATGGCATAACTCAATCTGAGAGAGATAAAGAGAGAGATGGATAAGGACACCCACATCTTATAAATGGCATAACTCAATCTGAGAGAGATAAAGAGAGAGAGTGGATAAGGACACCCACATCTTATAAATGGCATAACTCAATCTGAGAGAGATAAAGAGAGAGAATGGATAAGGACACCCACATCTTATAAATGGCATAACTCAATCTGAGAGAGATAAAGAGAGAGAGTGGATAAGGACACCCACATCTTATAAATGGCATAACTCAATCTGAAAGAGATAAAGAGAGAGTGGATAAGGACACCCACATCTTATAAATGGCATAACTCAATCTGAGAGAGATAAAGAGAGATAGAGATAAAGAGTGAGAGAGAGTGGATAAGGACACCCACATTTTATGAATGGCATAACTCAATCTGAGAGAGATAAAAAGAGAGAGATGGATAAGGACACCCACATCTTATAAATGGCATAACTCAATCTGAGAGAGATAAAGAGAGAGATAACAAGAGAGAGTGGATAAGGATACCCACATCTTATAAATGGCATAACTCAATCTGAGAGAGATAAAGAGAGATAGATAAAGAGTGAGAGAGAATGGATAAGGACACCCACATCTTATAAATGGCATAACTCAATCTGAGAGAGATAAAAAGAGAGAGAGTGGATAAGGACACCCACATCTTATAAATGGCATAACTCCATCTGGAGAGATAAAAGAGAGAGATAAAGAGAGAGAGTGGATAAGGACACCCACATCTTATAAATGGCATAACTCAATCTGAGAGAGATAAAGAGAGAAAAGGATAAGGACACCCACATCTTATAAATGGCATAACTCAATCTGAGAGAGATAAAGAGAGAGAGTGGATAAGGACACCCACATCTTATAAATGGCATAACTCAATCTGAGAGAAATAAAGAGAGAAAATAAAAGAGAGAGTGGATAAGGACACCCACATCTTATAAATGGCATAACTCAATCTGAGAGAGATAAAGAGAAAGAGTGGATAAGGACACCCACATCTTATAAATGGCATAACTCAATCTGAGAGAGAAAAAGAGAGAGAGATAAAGAGAGAGAATGGATAAGGACACCCACATCTTATAAATGGCATAACTCAATCTGAGAGTGATAAAAAGAGATAGAGATAAAGAGAGAGAATGGATAAGGACACCCACATCTTATAAATGGCATAACTCAATCTGAAAGAGATAAAGAGAGAGAGAGAGTGGATAAGAACACCCACATCTTATAAATGGCATAATTCAATCTGAGAGAGATAAAAAGAGAGAGAGATAAAGAAAGAGATTGGATAAGGACACCCACATCTTATAAAGAGCATAACTCAATCTGAGAGAGATAAAGAGAGAGAGAGATAAAGAGAGAGAGTGGATAAGAACACCCACATCTTATAAATGGCATAACTCAATCTGAGAGAGATAAAGAGAGAGAGTGGATAAGGACACCCACATCTTATAAATGGCATAACTCAATCTGAGAGAGATAAAAAGAGAGAGATAAAGAGAAGAGTGGATAAGAACACCCACATCTTATAAATGGCATAACTCAATCTGAGAGAGATAAAGAGAGAGAGAGATAAAGAGAGAGTGGATAAGAACACCCACATCTTATAAATGGCATAACTCAATCTGAGAGAGATAAAAAAGAGAGAGAGTGGATAAGGACACCCACATCTTATAAATGGCATAACTCAATCTGAGAGAGATAAAGAGAGAGAATGGATAAGGACACCCACATCTTATAAATGGCATAATTCAATCTGAGAGAGATAAAGAGAGAGAATGGATAAGGACACCCACATCTTATAAATGGCATAACTCAATCTGAGAGAGATAAATGTAATGATGGAGAAACACTGAAATAGAATTTTTTTTTTAATCCGAAATGTCTGGGAATAAAAGAGTATTTTTTTAGAAACGACAGGAGGATGTCCCGAGACATGGGAGAAGAGGAAATAGAATAAGTGCAGCAGCAACAAACGACAGACAACTTCAGATTGATTTAGGAACAAGCGTTTTACGTCCACCTCGAAATATTTGAGAATTTGTAAGTTGTTAGAAGGTTTATGTGTTAGCAATAATGTCGAAAATGAAGCAGTATTTGATATTGATTGCACTGTCTGATTGCACATATTGAGTATATATTCAGATTAAAATAGCTGATTGCTTATTCTGATTGCACTGACTGATTGCTCATCATGATTTCATAGTCTGACTGCACTTGCACTGTCTGATTGAGTATCCTGATTGTATGTTCTGATTTCATTGCCTGATTGCACATCTTGATTTAATTCTCTGATTCCATTGCCTGATTGCGCATTATGATTTCGTATTGGGATTGCAATGACTGATTGAGCCTCCTGATTGTATAGTCTACAGACTATAGTACATAGTGTACAGTCTACAGTATATAGACAGAAGTCTTAAGGATATGTTGGTACACAGTCGCCTTAAGTCCAATATCCAGACTCATTTTGGCACTGTTCAGTGTGGCTGTCGGCGTTGCAACACGTGTGCTTATGTGATACAGACGCGTACTGTATGTTTTCCTTTAGCCACGTTTCTTATTGACGATGGTTTCACATGCGAGTCCCGTAATCTTAACTATGCTATTATCTGTAAGCGGTGTAACAAGGCTTATATCGGCGAGACAGGCAAGAGGCTCAGTGACCAATTCTCCCAACACTTGCGCGACATACGCCAATGCTCTGTGACCTCTGTAGCCACCCATTTCAATGATACTGGCCATTTAGGAGCTCACGATGTCCAGGTCACAGCCATCCGATTGTGTTCCTCGGATGATCGCAGTCGATTTGCTCTGGAGAATCGGTTGATTTCTTTGTATGGTACCTTGCGACCACGTGGGCTCAACGTATTACATTCCTATGCTTCTTAGTACTTTCTCTTCCCATGCCTTGTAATCTATATGGGTATATGTTGCAGGTATTCAAGTTATATATTTTATATATTTACTAGAATTTTAATTGTTTCTCTTCCGTTCTATTTCTAGTTTTTATGTGTGTTTTTGTGTTACATTTATTTCGTTATTCGTGTTTATTCCCAGTTTTTCGTTTTTATTTCCAGATTTTCATTAGAAACGTTTGTTTTTGGTCGTCCATTTGTTTTTTCAAATTTGTCACTCCTGTTGTTCGTTTGCTTGATAAAGGCCTTGTTGGTCGAAACGTTGCTGTATTTTGTCATTGTTTTTGTAATTTGTAAAACTACAGTACTTTGTGATTACGTGTTTTGCCAATCAAATAGTTTTACTGCAGTCTCATCTATTTTGTATGTTCTAATTGCATTGTTGGACTAAGTATCCAGATTGCATGTTCTGATTGTATGTTCTCATTGTATATTCTGATTGTATCTTCTACTATATGTCTTGTAGGTCGCAGTGGTACTATTCTTTGCTTCCTTGCAGGCCCGGCACCACACAGGCGATTGCGATTCGTAAGTGTGAATATTGGTTGCATGTAAATTCAGGTGGACAACATAAATAACAGATGCAGTGAAAGATACTAATTATGAAGCGAGCACAAAAATGCCCATTCTAGAAATCTCTTCTTATCCTTACGCTGTCAGGCAAAACAGGATTCGAGAACAGGAGAAAAAAAAAAGAAATATTAGTTAAACTCTGTGTCATTTTATATCATAAATTAATATAACAAAAGTAAAAAAAAAACAACATAATTTAGAACTGATATTTTGTTTGTATTTTTAACCAAATATATGTCAGATTTGTTCTTGATTCATTTCTTACCGCCTAACATAAACATTTATCGCATTAATTATCATTATCATCAAATTACTTGTCCTTCGCAGAAATTTGCCACCTTAACAGTCTTTCGGAATTTCTCTCTCTCGTAGGCCAGATGTCCCGCCTCTTCAGCCGTCATGCTCAAACCATCAGTTACATCTTGATGGTCTCTGTGGCTAAGTGGTTAAGCCCTTTGCCTTGTGAGTCGAAGGATGTGGGTTCGAGTCCGGACATCGCCATTCTGTTCACGAGTGCAGTTTTTTTTCTAGAGACCCTAGGATTGTTGCTGGAGCTGCGGAGTTCGTGCTTTGTGCAATACTCTCGGCAAGTGGCGTCTCATTTCTGCGGAGAGGGACCGAGCCGTATGGGTTAAAATCCGGTGCAATGAAATCAATCCTTAGGCTTTTAAGCCATTTTTAAACATCTTGAATCCATCTTCTCCGTGGTCTTCCTCTTATGCTCTCTGTCGGGATGCCTCCTTCCATATTGGTCTTCCAGTCTTTGTGTCTCTTTACACTGTTTTATTACACAGAACCATCAAACTCGTTTTCTGAAAACTAGTAACCGATTCCTTTTGTAAGTATCGAGTATGCTATTTCAGTTTCTACGTTGACATGAGCTGTGACCTCCATAATAGTTACGTTTAGAAACGTGGCGATATTTCATTGGTTAATACACACATTGTCCCTGGAGCATGTGGTCCACGCCTCTAACCTTTAATAGAAGCCGCCATTTCGCAACACAATCTCACCCTAGTTTGTAATTACAGAAGTTATTATTCACATTCGGAATAGATTTTTGATATACATAATGCAGGAATGAGCTAAATGTTGTAGGAGGAATATATTTGAGTTGTTGAGCATTGTATGTTGTATGAGTCTTGATCATTTCTCGACCCACAGTCTATCTATTGTCTATTCCCAGGTGGAAGATGTAGTTGGATGTCCACTCTTGCCGTTAAGCGTAGGGATGGAGCTTTAATTTGCGTTCTAGGGCTAGATGAGTCGTCCTTGTGTTGTATCCGTGTTTATGTAGTGTGGTCTTGATATGGTCTGTCTATCTTTTTCTTGGTCTTCCCTTAGCTCTAGTACCTGATCTCTTTTTAGTGTATGTTGTTATTGGTGGTTGGTTGTATTTCATTCTCATTAAATGTCCACACCACTGCATTTGTTGTCTTTCAATGTATTTGGTGCATGGAGTTATGCCCACTCTGCTTCTGATGTCCTCATTTCGTAGTCTGTCTTTCCTAGTGACTCCCACTGCCTTTTTCGAGCATTTCATTTCACACGTGGTGAGCTTTCTGTGATGTGTTTCTGTAAGAGACCAAGTTTGGCACTGGTAACAAAGTGTTGGTAGGAAAATACTTTTACCACAGTGTACATGATAAAACAAGAAGCAAAATGAGTGGAAGTGAACAAAAGTAATTCTAGATGGCACGTTGTCTTATTTGATCAGTCACAAGATGTGTCTATAATAGTCATTTATACCTTGTAATATTTGTGGCAATAATATTCCATTACTTACTTACTTATTCCTCTCTGTTCCTCGTGGAGCATAGGATCTCATCATTTGTTCGCCGCTTTGTTCGGTATCTGGCTGTTTTCTTTATAGTCTCCCAGGATAGTCGAACACTCTTCAGTTCTTCAAGTAGACTTCATCTTCAGGTCTGTTTAGGGCATCCTCTTTTCAGCTTACACTGCGGATTCCACTCAAGTGCTTGCTTAGTAACACTCGACTGTGTCTTTCGTAGGGTATACACGACTGATAGCCATTTTCTCCGCTTAACCTGGGTCATCAAGGGCTCCTGTCCGGCTCTTATACACAAGTCTGGGTTTGAAACTGTCATACCATCTAAGTCTGAGAATCCGCCAAAGACATCCGTTGATAAAGGTCTGAATTGTATTTAACTTGGTAACTCGCCCTGTTTCAAGCAATAAAGTAAACAAAGAGTTAACATTTGAGCTGAATGTCCTGAGCTTTGTTTTAGGGAAATGGCAGTGGAATTCCACACTGTATGCAGGAAAGCAAAGGCTTGTCGTGCCTTCTTAATCCTGACACTAATGTCCTCATGATACTCATGAATAATATTCCCTTCTATCTTATAATCATTGTCTGAATCAAAATCACTTGTATCGTATACTCTATGTCTGAATCAAAGTCATGTATATCTTATAATTTGTGTGTGAATAACGGTCATGTCTATCTTATAATCTTATATAATGTTCTTCGGGTATATAATGATAAAAGGAGGTTTAGAACGTTTAGTGAAAACAGGTAAAATTCAGGGAAGAAGAGATCGTGGAAGACAGAGAAAATCTTGGATGGTCTGACATCTTGGTTCGACAAAAGATCGATGTCAGAACTGATTGCCTGCACGATAGAGATGTGGAGAGACATGATCTCCTACGCCGGCAGGTATGGGGCTTGATTGATTGGGTCATCATCATTGCACTTCGTTAAGTAGCCATGTGTGCTCCGATCTCTTTCTTACACAGGAAGATCTTAACTGTTGCGCACGAACTCCGTAGCACCGGCGAGGGTCCCCGATGTAATTATGAAGATGTGAAGCTATTTTGTAGGAATTTTGTTTTTAATCTGTTCTAATGAATTTCTGCTAACTAGGAAGAGACACATATTCGAACAGTCTGCCAACTAGACAGAGACACATACTCGAACAGTCTGCCAACTAGGCAGAGACACATATTCGAACAGTCTGCCAACTAGGCAGAGACACATATTCGAACAGTCTGCTAACTAGGCAGAGACACATTTCACTCGATCAGTCTGCTAACTAGGCAGAGACACATTTCACTCGATCAGTCTGCTAACTAGGCAGAGACATATATCATCCGATCAGTCTGCTAACTAGGCAGAGATATATATCATTCGATCAGTCTGCTAATTAGGCAGAGACATATCATTCGATCAGTCTACTAGCTAGGCAGAGACCCATATCATTCGATCCGTCTGCTAACTAGGCAGAGACATATATCATTCGAACAGTCTGCTAACTAGGCAGAGATATATATCATTCGATCAGTCTGCTAATTAGGCAGAGACACATATCATTCGATCAGTCTACTAGCTAGGCAGAGACCTATATCATTCGATCCATCTGCTAACTAGGCAGAGACACATATCACTCTAACAGTCTGCTAACTAGGCAGATACACATATTCGAACATTCTGCTAACTAGTCAGAGACATATAATATTCGAACAGTCTGCTAACTTGGCAGAGACCTCAAAAGAATTTTAATGTTGTTATATGTTATTGAGCTGACATCACGTCACTCCAGGCATACACGTAGGTGCTCAGTCTCCTCCAGCAGATAACAAAAGGTATGTATACTGTCGGTTCCCGTTGCCCGCTTCTCAAACATACTTCTAGTTCCGCCCCTCAGGAATAGATTTCAGTTAGTACAATGTGTAATTCCTAACTAATTATATTGCTGGATAGATTCACTATCAAATGTAGTGTCTTCATCTAACAAACAGTGGCCTAGTAAACGAAGGACATCTTATTTATCTACATTCTACTTTCCAACAATCTATACTGTTGATGCAAACATGCTCGCTACCTCACTGCAGTGAACACCACCATGCCATGGACAGTAGATTCAAGTCAGTCTCTGCAGATTTAAAGCATCGATAGACAATATCCACATTCATGCCGATGTCTGCCGTTCTGGATCTTCCGAAGCAATGATTTCGAGACACAACAACGACTACAGTAAACTGAGGGAGTCACTGGAGGCTTCAATAATTTTCTAATATAAAACCAGAGGCGGCTGGTCATTAAGGGCCAGTGGGACTGGTCCCCACCAAAAATAATGTGTAACGTACATTTATTATTTTATAAATTAAAATATAACCTAACACAAAACCATGATTTTTCTGTAAATGTGTTTCTGGCCCCACCAACAAAAATGTGCTCGAGCCTCCACTGTGTAAAAGCATATGTCATTGTCAAACTATGATATACAGAGAATTCTTGATTTGATCTTATATCAACGTTATTGTTAGAGACTAGAATCTAGTAACTATCTATTTCAAAAGCGAATCACAACAAAGATAAATGTGTTTTATTACAGACATCAACATGTGAGAACAAACAAAACAAGACATATGGATGCGTCATAACATGTCAAATTGGAAGCCTTGTTATGTAAAAGATGTATCCACAAGAAAGAAATATGAATATATGTCTGTGTTATATCCTAAGTAAAACTACTAACTTATGGCAAGTTTACTAAAGTTATTTTGTAGACAATAAAACTAAGGTTAGTCGACTAAACTGATATTCTTGCATCTCTATACTAGGGGAGTTTTTAACAGATAATTGAATTAAATTGTCCCCAAAGGATAACAGGTTAGTTAGTTGATGGTGAAGAAGGGGAAAGAGGATCTCAATGATAACGTCGTTTCCCTTTCGTTCCGAAGATTGTAAATTTGAACAATATTATCGATATAGGGGAAGCAATGAGGCAATGGCGAAACACGTAAAAACAAATTATTGTAGTTTTACAAAATACAAAAATAATAACAATACACATCAACATTACGATCAAAAAGCCTTTATCAAGCACTGGATAAAGTTAGGAACGTGTTGTTTGACTACATTTGTGTGTTGTGCAAGAGGTGAAATTCTTCCCCTCTTGTATCATTTGCTTGATAAAGGTCTTTTCGTCGAAACGTTACTACTGTGTATTGTTTTTGTTTTTGTATTTTGTAAAACTACAGTACTTTGTTTTTACGTGTTTCGCCATTAAATTTGAACAAGGATGGAACCGTTCTGTTCATTAGTGCGTGTTCACATAGATCTTTAGGATTGTGTCCAGAACTACAGTGTTTGAGCTTTGTGTAATAAGTAAGTCAAGGAACCCTTTCATACCTCGTGGTATACAAGTCAATACAGTGTTAGGCCTGTATTTTTCATTGACCGTCTGCACACGATGGGTGATGTGGTCAGCATCACGTCGGCCGCCTTTACTTTCCCAGAGCATGTCTGGTACCCAGTTGAGGCTGGGTCGACCTGAGACCGTCGCGGTCGGGAAAAATTCCACGAGCATTGCGGAGCTGAACCCAGACCACCAGCCTTGAGAAGCGAGTTCACTAACAACTACGCTACAGCGGCTCTCTTTGTGTAATACTCTCGACATGTAGTGTGTCATTTCTACTGAAAGTGACAGAGCGATATGGGAACAACATAATCCAATGACGTTAATCGTTCGTGTTTAGTTACACCCTTTCAGATATGTTACTTATTGATGGAATGAGTTGAGATGCTGGCCTATTCTCCAGTGAGAAAGCAAATGGTCGAGCTAAAGAACAATAGAATGGACACGAAAATAACAAGACTGCTTCTTCTTCTCCTTCTTTGCGTTCGTTCTTTACGACCAATTTTAATCACTCTTTGTGATATGTTTGATCTTTGCCAAGAACGTGTTTACGTTGCACATTGTTTTGGTAGGTCCCTAAACGCATAGACTTCTATACGTTTAGAACATGTGCATCCGATTTCAGCCAAACCTCCTTAGTCGCCTCTTACGACATGCGTGGCAGGTAACAGGGGTGTTATTCTTTACATCCCAAATTTGGGCCCCGGTAACGACTTGGGCGTACAAGACTGCAAAAGCTGAAGACCGAATTCATGGAAGTGCTGCTGACAAAAAAACTGAAATATACTGTTATACATAAATACTTTTTCTTTCTTCCGATTAACGGTAAAGCTGGTGGAGTTAAATGGGGCGCATGAATATATAAAATATGAACAATATCGCCCGCTTGCTCGGCTTTGTACAGCACTCCTTTGAAAATTTCGGAAGTCTTATAACTTGTCCAACATTTACCAATCAGTTGTTTTACAACCCTATTACCCTCAACATTTTGTTGTCTTCGGATGCACTACTTATCCTGTTCTCATATGTTTCAAATACTAAGACTGTATATATTTAAGCTTAATGTAATCATTTCCATTTGTATTGCAACAAAATGCTTACAAAGTATTAAATAACAACTAGTTGGAAGTAGCAATATTGGCAAACACTTCTAGTTTCCTATCCACATTTATTTGTCTTATACGTTTGTGTATTTATTTTGATAGTTTTTTCACCCAAACGTTATCTCTGCTTCCTTAGTGCTGACAGATGGAGATTTTACCAAATCTGTTTTCGTGTAGCAGATGTACAAGAGCTCATAATCAGTCCGCCCTTTTTGAATGGTTTCCTTGCAGTGGTTTCAATTTAGGTTGAGATCTTAACACATTTTTTATATATGAAATGAGTGCTTCGTTGATGTGTTGTTGAGTAATCATGATATCTTGGTTTAGTTTTGTTAGTTTTCATTTGTGTTCGTTTAGTGAGATGTTTGAGATAATGTGTTATTTCTGAGTGAATGCAGCATGTTGGATAAAACAAATATTAAACCAATAAGTGTGAAAAGACGTATCCTTGGATTTGATTATCAGACGACGATGTTCAATTCGGGTACAACCAACTCTTCAGTTACTCGTATGAAGATGAGCAATCAGCCTGTTTTTTAGTTGGGTAAATATTAATAAGTATCAACGAAGCAGCAATGGAAGTTTTATGCAGCTGACACATTCAATGAACTGAAATTAACAAAGCGCAACTGGGTCGCATTAAGTGTATACACACACATTGTATGTATATATATAAATAAACCATATATACATATATATATATAAACCATATATACATATATATAAATAAACCATATATACATATATATAAATAAACCATATATACATATATATAAATAAACCATATATACATATATATAAATAAACCATATATACATATATATAAATAAACCATATATACATATATATAAATAAACCATATATACATATATATAAATAAACCATATATACATATATATAAATAAACCATATATACATATATATAAATAAACCATATATACATATATATATATATATATATATATCAATTATGCTCCCAAATTAAGTTTATGGATCATTATTGAAACATTTGAACAAATGTAAACTTTACAATAGCTAACACCAGTGAAGGGAACAGCCTTGGGGAACTTTAAATTGAATTACATTTGCTGATGATAAGGTAATCATATCAACAACAGAAGAACAACTACAACAACACATTAACAAACTAATGAACAGACAGTGCACTAACTACTATACTATCGCGGCTCTATAAATATTTACGCAAATATATATATATATATTTAAAAAGTGTTAGAAGAATACATTTTCAAAACATTGATAACAACGCCTTTTCGAAGAAGGCTAATTTCAAAAGAAAATTATATGTAATCAAAGTACATAGATAATGATCCATTGTTTCTGATAAAGTAAGAAGAGAACATAAACTCTACCCAAACTTTCAATATATTTATTTCAATGTTTTTTTTCTCTCTCTCTGCCCCTCTTTCTCTCTCTGTGTCCCTCTCTCTATCCTTCCCTCTCTCCCTCTCTAGCCTGTTACACAACTTGACGATTAGAGCAGCAACAAAAGCAAGTCATTATTCTCTGTTCCTGACAGTTTTTTGTACTGTATGTTCCAGCTTCATTATTCTCTGTTCCTGACAGTCTTGTGTACTGTATGTTCCAGCTTCATTATTCTTTGTTCTTGATAGTCTTCTGTACTGTATGTTCCAGCTTCATTATTCTCTGTTCCTGACAGTCTTGTGTACTGTATGTTCCAGCTTCATTATTCTCTGTTCTTGATAGTCTTCTGTACTGTATGTTCCAGCTTCATTATTCTCTGTTCTTGATAGTCTTCTGTACTGTATGTTCCAGCTTCATTATTCTCTGTTCTTGATAGTCTTCTGTACTGTATGTTCCAGCTTCATTATTCTCTGTTCTTGATAGTCTTCTGTACTGTATGTTCCAGCTTCATTATTCTCTGTTCTTGATAGTCTTCTGTACTGTATGTTCCAGCTTCATTATTCTCTGTTCTTGATAGTCTTCTGTACTGTATGTTCCAGCTTCATTATTATCTGTTCCTGACAATTTTTTGTACTGTATGTTCCAGCGTCATTATTATCTGTTCTTGATAGTCTTCTGTACTGTATGTTCCAGCTTCATTATTCTCTGTTCTTGATAGTCTTCTGTACTGTATGTTCCAGCTTCATTATTATCTGTTCCTGACTGTCTTCTGTACTGTATGTTCCAGCTGTGGTTCATTTTTTTTATCGGTTCCTGTTCAATAGTTTTAATACATGTGATTTTGGGCATTCTACGTGTTTGATTTCACTCCGATGTCCATTTCAGTGCAGTTTTCGAGTCAGTTGCCTTCTTACGTAACAAAAGTCCGATTCACATCAAGCGCCCTTTTGGTAATATGGTATTCATATTCTCCTGCTGACACCGTGTAAGCAGTTCTCATATTGACAGAATATGCCTAAAATATCGTTCACAGACAAGTTGTATGAAAAATGGAAAGTATGAACATGTTTTGTTGTTCTTCAACATTCTAATTCAGACCTTTGTGTTTACTAGAAGCGTGTGAATTGCAATTTGTAACATGAGCTGTGCTATATATTCTACTGGTAAAATTGTTAGTTTGTAGCAGTAGTAGAAGTACATATTATTTTTCTAAGCACGTAATATATTAACAAAATGCGTATATTTCGCAAAAGAAAATGACAAGCCCAGAACATGGACGCGTCCAAATCTACACTACGTAGAGACACGGTCACCTACTTCTTTTTTGGTTTAATTTTGACAGAGTTTGTAAAATAATTACTTACATCGCATTGTTCTATTTATTGAGAATATACTAGATAATTCTATAGACCAAACGAGTTAAGAATGCTTGCCCGAGGCTGTTGCCACGCAAATGGGTGGCATTAGTTTTATTCTCTCAAGGAAAATAAAATATCCCTGACTCTACCAAAGTGTCGAATACAGGATTTTTCAGACAGGAAATCCCACCGAGTTTAACCATTCGGTCACGAGCTCTCACACAATTTGCAGGTTCTTTTTAAAAAAATGTGCAGTTTTATACAAATCTAAGCCCATCTGCCCAGCGTGTTCGTAGAGCGTTGGACTACGGGTGACTATCCCTCTGTGTGTGCGGGTTCAATTCGGCGGGATGGCAGAAAAAGCCACATATTCTCCAGATTTACGGTGTTCGTGGCACCGAGCCGAAGGGTTACGATGTCCATGATACCGAGCCGAAGAGTTGAAAAGCTCAAGTGCTTCTGGATCGAAAAAAATTATACAAATCTAAAAATAGGTTAACTCGTTATCAAAAGTACAAAATGTTTCGTACAAACTACTACTTCTAAGGACGTATATATACGTTTTCCCGATTCACTGCTAAAGACGAATTAACACGTCTGTTATTATCTCTCCTCTGTGGGCTAAAGACGTGTTAACACGTCATACACTGCTACTGTCACTGCTATAGGCGTACATTCACGTTTGTGACCTAGAAACAAAGAGTAGCTATTGTTAGCTCAGCCTTCAGAAAGTATGTAGCAGCGAAAGAGCTAACTTGATACGATCCGCAAGTTTCAATTGATGTACTAGATAACTTTGATAAAAGAAAACTGAAATTGTCAGAACCATGGTCATCCAAGATTAACACATATTAAACATAAACTGAACACTTCTCCCTTTCTCCTGCCACATTCAACTTCAAAGTAGAATAATAAAATAAATATGTTTCATAAAGAAATGATGGAAATCAGATCTGTACAAATTTGATGTCTAGACTAGTTAGTTATATGATGATTTATCTAAGATATCATTTACTATCAGGGACAGAGAAATCGAGACTAGATGCCAGAAGGCAAATGCAGTGACACCACTATTAAAACATCCAAGCATTAACATGGCAGTCAAACGACAACTGATAAACTGATTTATTCCCTCTGCTATCAGTGCCAAACATGGCTACTGACTAAGACACAAGAAAGAAAGATTACAACATGTGAAATGAGATGTCTACGAAAAGCTGTCAAAGTTACAAGGAGAGATAGAGTGAGAAACGAGAGTATCATAAGCATCGTTGGTACTATACCATGCATACAGTACATCGAGAAGCAAAGAATCATGTGGTTCGGCCATCTAACGAGAATGGAACCACATTTACTACCATCACGTGCCTACAACAATCCACACTCAGGGCGCAGAGCACGACGCAGGCCAAGAACAGGATGGATAGATAAGATCTCAGAGTCCCTGCGAAAGCATGGACTGACGTCAAACGCAACACGCCTGGCACAAGATAGAAACTAACTCTCCCCACGTCGCTTCACAGCAAATGTAGTTAAGATAAGATAAGATAAATCATTAACTATATGAGCTAGAATTAATTCTACAAAACTTTATATGTAGTCAGTACTGCAATACATTTCCAACTGTATGATAGTAAAATAGAGAATAGTTTAAACTGATACAGCTGTAAGCGGTAGGGAAATGTTGGTAACGCACTACCTGCGGGTGTTAATGTTATTAACTATGATTACAACAATGAACTGTAATGTATTTATTAGATCACAGTGATATAGTGAATTTTATTTCTGTTTTCTCTTGGCATGTTTATATCAGAAATATGTCTGAGTATCGGCCCTGTGTTGTCAGGGCTCGCAAGGGGAGCAAAGAATAGTAACACTGCGACCTATAAAGCATGTAGCAAGAGGCGACTGAGGTAGGTGCCTAGGAAAACTACCCTAGTAAAAAGCGTCGCAAAAATTGAATGTTTTGGACTACTTGTGGGCTCATAACTGACACTACGTACAATCGCTATTAGGCTCGGATCACATACAAATCACAAAGAGTAGTTAACAAGTGGTCGATATGTAGTATTCGAAGAAGAAGAAGACACACCTAATCAATTATTTGACAATACAAAGTTCACTGACAGAGTTATATAAACAGTTGTATCTTACAGTACCAGAATCTACCAAGACAATGTCTATGTTTATTTGTTCTGCATTCCCTATAGTAAATATACCCCAAAAATCACGTCGGTTTTTGTATATGTGTTTTACGTGCATTAATGTGTATGTATGTTTGAGTGTCAAAGAGTGGGTGGAGTGTAGTCAAATTAAATATTGGTTCTACTTATTATCTTTGTCTTCAACGTCGTTATGCTCAATATGAACATAAGTACAATCGATATATTGCTGATATTTTAATCAATGATTTTCTCACCTTCGTTATCACGAACATGTAGGTTAGTATTCTCACTAACAATGTCATCGAAGGTTATCGGTTCCAATCCGGACCGCGCCGTTCTGTTCATGAGTGGATTTTTTCCAGAAACCTCCCGGATTGTTGTCGGAGCTACAGAGTTCGTGCTTTTAGCAAAACTCTCTGCAGGTGGCCTGCCATTTATATGGAGATGGACCGAGTTATGTGCGGTAAACCCAGAGCGTTCGAGTCAATCCTTCGTTATTAGACCCTCTGTCATCTTACATATTAAAGTTATGTTCTCAATCTTATCAAATCAATGTCTATATCGTGACACTAAAATGTCATATATCATATTGAAGACATATAGACAGGAACTGATATGAAGACAACAGTTGAATTTTAAGAGCACGTACTTGTTCTGTAACACCATATAATTGTTAGCAATGGCTTGTTTATAAAATAGATCAATATTGATTGCTGCCTTTGAAAGAAAATGTTAAAGAAGAGTTTTCAGAATACCATGTACGGAAAAACACAAATGTGTAAGTTTTGTAACATCTTAAAATTGAAGAGAACTGGTTGATCAAGAAGATACATATAAGACAAGTTAGAGAAATGAAATATTTTGGACATACAAAAAAGACTTGATATTTCTGGAGAAGATCATTCTGGAGAACATGATCCTGGGCAAAGTAGAGGAATATCTTCAATTCAACAACATTTCTAAGTTCTTCTTCTTCAAACGCTCCATATCGACCACTTATTAAACTACTTTTTGTGATTGGTTTGTGATCTGAGCCTAAGAGCGATTGTAGGTTATGCAGTTATGCGCCTACATGTAGGTCATCACATCCGATTTCTGCGACGCTTTTTATTTACTAGGGTAGCTTCCTAGGCTCCTACCTCAGTCGTATCTTACGACATGCCTTGTAGGTCGCAGTGATACTATTCTTTGCTCCCCTAGAGTAGCTTCCCTGGCTTCACACAGGCAACATTTCTAAGTTAATACATATGTCTTAACATTTGTAAATGAATTAATTTCTCTTCAATACTTGTCATTTCAAAACTATTAATTTAATTATTTTGGATGTTTTACTTTCTTCTTCCAAAACGCATACCTATCACAAGTTGTGCACATAAAACATTTCACCACCATAGTTAATTCAGTTGTAATATAACACTTCTTCAGATAAGTGTCTCATAAACAAAACTTCACAACAAACAAACAAAAAAAAACACCCACTTAACGGAGACTTCAAAAAGCACTTCGTTAGAGTCTGTAATGAGAATTGAGTATGTGTACTTGAGATTGAAAATAGAAGTTGTTTCTTTGGCAAGTAGATTTTTGGAAGTGGTAGAGACTTTTTCTTCTTCGACCGCTTCATATCAACTACTTGTTAAACACTCTTTATGATTTGTATGTGATCTGAGTCTAAGAGCGATTATGCGTGGTGCCAGTTATGCACCTACAAGTAGGCCAACACATTCAATTTCTGCAACGCTTTTTATTTACTAGGGTAGCTGCCCTAGGCTTCTATCTCCCACCCCTCTTACGACATGCATTGTAGGTCGCAGTGTTACTATTCTTTGCTCCCTAGAAACCCGGCAACACACGGGCGGTGATAGAGACTAAATTGTTCTATAATTAAACTATAGAATAAGATGTTTAGTTTATTTTACATTAACTACATCCTCTGTAAGCAATGAGAAAATACTAAACGTATAAGTGGTGCCTAGAAAAATCAGCAACTCGTTTACTGTGGTTGATGGTGACGCCATGTAAAGGATATGCCAGGATTTTGATTCATCTCTTCTGTATCTCAGTGAGTCTGGTAGTTAGTAACAACTGGGTATTTGATTCATCTCTTCTGTATCTCAGTGAGTCTGGTAGTTAGTAACAACTGGGTATTTGATTCATCTCTTCTGTATCTCAGTGAGTCTGGTAGTTAGTAACAACTGGGTATTTGATTCATCTCTTCTGTATCTCAGTGAGTCTGGTAGTTAGTAACAACTGGGTATTTGATTCATCTCTTCAGTATCTCAGTGAGTCTGGTAGTTAGTAACAACTGGGTATTTGATTCATCTCTTCTGTATCTCAGTAAGTCTGGTAGTTAGTAACAACTGGGTATTTGATTCATCTCTTCTGTATCTCAGTGAGTCTGGTAGTTAGTAACAACTGGGTATTTGATTCATCTCTTCTGTATCTCAGTGAGTCTGGTAGTTAGTAACAACTGGGTATTTGATTCATCTCTTCTGTATCTCAGAGAGTCCGGTAGTTAGTAAAAGGGTGGAGACTGCAGTAAAACTTGGAAAAATAGGTAAACACGTAAAAACAAAGTACTACAGTTTTACAAAATACATAAACAGTGACGATAAACAGCAACGTTTCGACCAAAAGGCCTTTATCAAGCAAACAATACAACAAGAATGACGAATTTCGAGGAAGTTAGTAACAACTGGGTATTTGATTCTCTGATTCATCTCTTCTGTATCTCAGTGAGTTCGGTAGTCAGTAACAACTGGGCAGATGGATATTCTCATGTTTGGGATGGGTTAAACGCTCACCATTTGTGAAGTCAGCGGTCAAACCATTGATTAAAAACGATTGTCGAAGTAAATAGTGATATTTTATTTTCACACATGTCCGCCTGCCCAGCGTGTTCGTAGCGCGTTGGACAATGGGTGACAAGCCCCCTTTGAGTGATGTTCAATTCCGAGATCTGGCAGAAAAGCCACAGGTTATCCAGATTTACATCGTGGCACGTACCTAAGGATTACGATGTCCATGGCACCGAGCAGAAGAGCTGAAAGCTCAAGTGGTTCTGGATCGTAAAAAAATTATTCTCACGCACACAGACACACATGCACGCACGCGCACTGTACGTTTTAGTTGCATCGTATAAAATTGCCGTCGTTTTTTCAGACTTGATGATAAACAATGCCTGCAACTTAATATTAACACTAATCCTTCGTGTTACTTAAGTATAACCATATATGCGCTCAAATTTATAGTAAAACAAGAAAATAATATCATATTTTAGTCATGGTATACTTTAAGAACATTTAGTTTTAAAAATATAATTTGGCTTCCTCATGCAACACAACAAAGAGCTCTTGCAAAGTGTCCACATTTTTCTATGCCATAATAATCTGCTGGAGACATGGGGATTCATCACATTTCTTGACAAATTAACTAATGATTTGCAAAGCGGGTATTCTAAAGTCAGTGTTTTTAACTGTAATAAAATCGATGAAGTCATTGAAATACCTTGATTGCAGTAAGAGATAGGTATAATAAATATTAGATACAGATAAGTATAATATATTCATATACACTTGCATAGCAATGACTTGTAGTTCCTACTGTTGCTTTCCTGCCCAAGAAACACCCGGCTGCTCTGATGATGTAATGTCTTAGTTACAAACACTTAGCAATTAGGTCAATATAATAATTCCTCTCGTACCATTATACGTTATATAGGGCCTTCAAGTAATTTTTCCATAACGCTCTATCCTGGGCAACCCGCTCAATCTCATCCATGGAACTGAGACCGACATTTCTTGCCTCTCTCAGCAAAGTTAATTTCAGGGTCTCCTTAGGTCGTCCACTCTTTCTTGAACCCTTTGCATCCCACTTCAATGCCTGCTTTGATATTCGTTGATCATTTCTCCTCAAGATGTGTCCAACATATCTCCATCTTCTCTTTCTTATAACAGTTGTCAATAGTGGTTGACCAGACATGTCTCTGATTTCATCACTTCTCCTGAATTCGTTCCATTTTATATTCATTATTTTTCGCAGACATCTATTTTTTCAAATGCATTCAACTTGCTTTCTATATCTTTAGTTATTTTCCAACTCTCGCTGGCATATGTTAGGATTGATACAACTTGCTTTCTATATCTTTAGTTATTTTCCAACTCTCGCTGGCATATGTTAGGATGATACAACTTGCTTTCTATATCTTTAGTTATTTTCCAACTCTCGCTGGCATATGTTAGGATTGATACAACTTGCTTTCTATATCTTTAGTTATTTTCCAACTCTCGCTGGCATATGTTAGGATGATACAACTTGCTTTCTATATCTTTAGTTATTTTCCAACTCTCGCTGGCATATGTTAGGATTAATACAACTTGCTTTCTATATCTTTAGTTATTTTCCAACTCTCGCTGGCATATGTTAGGATTAATACAACTTGCTTTCTATATCTTTAGTTATTTTCCAACTCTCGCTGGCATATGTTAGGATTAATACAACTTTCTTTCTATATCGTTAGTCATTTTCTAGTATATCAAAGACGATATCTATAGGTCAATATATTAAATACAAAGATACACTACACAGCTTCTCTGAAATAGTTTGTAATAAAGTTCTCATGGGTAACAGTTATATAACAGTTGGTACACATCATGCGTACATCACTTTAGCCTTTTTATCTGCGATATTTACTAACTTGATTCAGATTTGAAAGCAGTTATGAATTTATTGCCTTTACTTCTTCTTCTTCGAAAGTTCCATATCGAACACTTGTCAATCACTCTGTGTGATTTATATGTGATCTGAGCCTAAGAGCGATTGTACGTTGTGCCAGTTATGCGCCTACAAGAAGGCCAGAACATCCGATTTCTGCGCTGCTTTTTATTTGCTAGGGTAGCATCCTTATGATCTACATCAGACTCTTACGACACGCTTTGTAGACCGCAGTGGTACTGTTCTTTGCTTCCCGTGCGGGGCCCCGGCACCACACCTGATTCTATATGTAATGTGCCGTGTAAGTATTGGATATCTTCACTTCTTTTCTATCATTTACTTGATAAAGACATTTTGGTAGAAACGTTGCTTTGTATTGTTATTATTTTTGTATTTTGTAAAACTACAGTACTTTGATTTTACATGTTTCACTATTGTTGACAAGTATCACATTCTATGTAGTTAACAAAGTAGTATATAGTTTGTATAGGAGTGCGGCTACTACATTCGGCATACTATCAAAGCGAGCGTGGGACAACACAAAATTGACATTGCAGAGGAAAACTCAAATATATCGAGCCTGTATATTTAGTTCTTTACTATATGGCTCAGAAACATGGACAGCCTACTCAAGACACGAGACGAGACTTAACATCTTTCACCTTCGATGTCTCCTCAAGATTATGAACATCAGGTGGTACGACAAGATAACCAACTCTGAAGTACTACAACGTGCAAATCTGCCTTCCATCATGGGCATGCTCAGCAGTAGACGACTAAGATGGTTGGGACATGTGAGAAGAATGGAAACTTATCGCATACCAAAACAAATGTTGTTCTGTGAACTTTCGGAGGAAAAGAGGCACCAGGGCAGACCACTGCTCAGATATAAAGATGTCTGCAAAACCTCAATGAAAACTTTTCTATAGATCCCAGCACATGGGAGGGACTAGCTGATGACAGAGTTGTGTGGAAAGCCAAATTACGGAAGGGCGCAGAGTCTTTTGAGAAGAGACTTATGTACGAGCTGAACGACAAGAGAGAAAAGCGAAAACTCAGAAGTTGTCACAGTAAAACACTTGCCTACTGACCGTCTGTAAAGATGAAAAGGGCCATATATATATAGTTTGTTTTTACATATTACAATAAACATGTGACGCAATCTTGTATTGGTCAGATTCTTATAAAGAATAGGTGATTGCCTATTTTTAGAGCTTCTAGAGGTGTCAACATCATCATGAGGTGCCGTGCCGGCTGGCGTAGGCGATCATGGATCTTCACAAGTCTCTGGTGTTTGCTATTATCTCAGATGTTGACGCTCTTCCGTGACATGAAGTGTAGATAATAATAACATTGACACGCACTTCAAATGAACGAATGTGAGCTTGATAACTGAATACTGCAGGCGTGTATAACCCCGTATTCTGGACATCGTAAGTTAACGATACTTGTCTTAGGTGACCTGCGCTGGAATACGTAAAATATAGAGATAAGAGAAGTTTTGAAACATATATGACATTGTATATCATAACTTCTGTTGCAACTATTTACATTTAGAAATGTCTTCGAAGTATGTGTGCTATACTTTTCTAAATGTAACCTAGATTCTTACCTGTAATTATATGACTAGATATTTTGACATTGATATACGTTTTTGTATAGACTTTTGTATGTTGACAAAGCCATCTTGCAACAACTTGAAGTAAACATACATATATGTACAAAACAGGATATTTGCAAATCATTTGTATATGGTTCTTGTAGAAAACTACTGAAGTCGATCAATGCTACACACACAATCAAATAATCTGGATTTGTATTTTGTGCATGCACTTTGGAGTCACTACAACAAATATCTTATATTGGAACTATTGAACGGGACAATATAAAGTATGCATATTAACATCATCCGTCTTTGTTGCGTCCAAGGGCACATTAGAAAAAGGACACAAATATCCACTTATATGAGCAGTTTAGAATCGTTGTCCTTTTCTGTGATTGTGTGCTTTGTTACAGTGTGTGGTTTGTTACAGTGTGTGGTTTGTTACAGTGTGTGGTTTGTTACAGTGTGTGGTTTGCTAAGCCCCACACACAACCACTCTACTCTCTCTCTCTCTTTCTCTAGCAACAAATGCACGTCATTCTTACATGTTCTTTGCTGTTCTCTGTATTGTTACAGCTATGCTTCTTTTTTCAGTTCTTGTTCTACTGTTCTCCTCCAGGTCGTTTACATGACACGCTCTGTCCCAAAACATGCACTGAGATAGATACCAGAAGGTAAACAACCCTTCTTAGTTGCCCGCTACGACATACCAAAATAGTCAATTTCATATACTTTACAGGACTTTGCGAATCAACCCCAGCTTTTTAACGCTGTTTGTGATTTTTCTAGACATTATTACTTTCAGTAGTTTGCCATTGCTTACTGAACTGGCTATCGTCCTTTATGTTAAAATCCACGTGAAACAATGTGCAACCAAACTGCCAGCAGCGTGATTCGAACTCAGAACGACGGGGTTAATAAACCGAGTCAACTCGGGACGACATACTAGAAGAAACAATAATTCTTAAAGGGTTTTAAAGCCGAAGGATTGACTTCATTGCACCGGGTTTCACCCCGTATGGCTCGGTCCCTCTCCGCAGAAATGGCACGCCACCTGCCGAGAGTATTGCACAAAGCACGAACTCCGTAGCTCCGGCAACAATCCTAGGGGTCTCTGGAAAAACTGCACTCGTGAACAGAAGGCCGCGGTCCGGATTCGAACCCACGACCTTCGACTCGCAAGGCAAAGGGCTTAACCACTCAGCCACAGAGATCCCCTAACAATAATTCTATTCCTCGACAAGTCGTAATCAATATGACGGTTAATGTAACCGCATATTTAGATACAAGATTGTTAACTGTGGATGTACAGAAAAAAAACAATGCAAGTATCATCGATAGAAAAGAATACAAATAAACAAATACTTCAACAACTTGGAGAGAAAGAAGAACGAACTGCCCACGGAGAAGTAAATTAGACCAATCGATAATTTGGTAACATTAGGAGATATGCCACTCTGTTGATAACCGCATTGGAAGAGAAAGTAGAAGTAGGAGAGTAGGGAGGAGGGAGACTGATAATCTTGAGAGGGGAACATCAGAAATTGCACAGACAAATGTCTGGCAGAGTGTATCATCAGGACAAATGAGAGAACTAGTTGGAGAACCATTACAACTAAACTTCGATTAGTATACAGCACAAGATTGATTTATTGATTAAGTTATTTGTATGATACAGCACAAGATTGATTTATTGATTAAGTTATTTGTATGATACAGCACAAGATTGATTTATTGATTAAGTTATTTGTATGATACAGCACAAGATTCATTTATTGATTAAGTTATTTGTATGATACAGCACAAGATTCATTTATTGATTAAGTTGTTTGTATATCAAATTTAACAAGGATGCCGAAAAATATATATCTGTTTATAAATAGAAGTCTTACAGAAGAGACATGCGCATTTGATGGACAGAGAAGAACACAAATAGATTTATCCAGAAAGAAATCAAAATAAAAGAAAACTGGCCGATTCTACAAATAAGAATGAGAAATCGAAGTATTTTGGACATACAGGGTGTTCAACTTAAAAGCAGCCCGTGAATGGAGCTAATCTGGCATATATGTATGGAAATGGGAAGGTTCAGTTATGACGTAGTATAGGTCAAGGTTGTGTGACGGTCTGTAATTGTATTTCGGGAAGGGGCGATGAACAAATGTGACGTAGGACGAGCTAGTCAGAACCGGTTTAAATAGTAAATAAATACAACTCAATATGTACCTGGCAACTTTCGAATTGTCAATGGGGCTGCAATTATCTTGAACACCCTGTATAAAGAGATACGAAAGGCTGGAGAAGACCATCCCGGAAGGAGGCATCCAGCAAAGAGGAGAAGAGGAAGATCATGGAGAAGATAGATTCAGGATGTAGCTGATGATTTGAGCATGACGGCTGCAGAGGCGTGACATCTGGCCTAGGAGATAGATACATTCTAAAGGGCTGTTAATGTGGCAAAGTTCTGCTCAGGACAACTATTTGATGATGATGGTATATCAAATAGGAGCGCATTGTCAAGCTTACTCACAAGTCAACATTATTCACAGTCTGCAGAACTTAGCAATACCATAATCGATTTTACACTGTAACTCAAGTCTTTTATTTTAAATTGTAAACACAGTCCAACAATCACAAGTTCATGTTAATTAATCAATGGTACTGCAGAAAGTGTGAAACATCGTCACAAAGGTCACACATGGCGACAAACAATAGGAATAAGTTGCGAATTTGGTTGTAGAATTCAACTTGAAACTAACTAACGCTCAGACACCGAAAGACGACTAAACGAATTATTGATAATTTGACTTTCGAAAGAAAAAAAGGACATACAAATATAATAAATATTTACATCAAAAATCAACAACTAATATAAATACAAGCATTTAAGTATTTGGGAAACACAATAACAACAGATGAAAGAATCAATACCGAAATACAACACAGATGCAACAAAGCAAACCAAATCATCGGCCAAATGATATCGATATTCAATTGTTAACATGATTTTTGTACTCACAAAAATAGCTTTATCACATCAGGAGGATCTTCTTCCCAATGTAGTGCTACCAGCCACAACATTTCACACTGACAAGAAATTAACATTCAAGTGGTTCGGCCATCTAATAAGAATGGAACCACGTTTACTACCATCACGTGCCTACAATAATCGACTCTCAGTGCGCGGAGCACGAGACAGGCCAAGAACAGGATGATAGATAACATCTCAGAATTCCTGCGAAAGCGTGGACTGACAACGTCAAGCGCAACATACCCGGCACAAGATAGAAAACTAACTGTCCCCACGGTGCTTCACGGCAAATGTGGTTAAGATAAGATAAGAAATTATCATAGGAAAATGACAACCCCAGATATGAATGAATGTGGAAAATGACAACCCCAGATATTAATGCATGTGGAAAATGACAACCCCAGATGTGAATGAATGTGGAAAATGACAACCCTAGATATGAATACATGTGGGAAATGACAACCCTAGATATGAATGCATGTGGAAAATGACAACCCTAGATATGAATGCATGTGGAAAATGACAACCCTAGATATGAATGCATGTGGAAAATGACAGGAGTAATAATGAAAGATAAGATACAACAACGAAACACTTGGTAGGAACAACAACACCAATGCTAGAGCATATTAAGAAACACTTGGTAGGAACAACAACACCAATGCTAGAGCATATTAAGAAACACTTGGTAGGAAGAACAACATCAATGCTAGAGCATATTAAGAAACACTTGGTAGGAACAACAACATCAATGCTAGAACATATTAAGAAACACTTGGTAGGAACACCAACACCAATGCTAGAGCATATTAAGAAACACTTGGTAGGAAGAACAACACCAATGCTAGAGCATATTAAGAAACACTTGGTAGGAACAACAACACCAATGCTAGAACATATTAAGAAACACTTGGTAGGAACAACAACACCAATGCTAGAGCATATTAAGAAACACTTGGTAGGAACAACAACATCAATGCTAGAGCATATTAAGAAAAAACACATCAGATGGCTCGGCTTGTTGCACGATTACAAACAAAAATGCACCCAATAACGTGCTCTATTATTCAGATTCAATTGTTTCTAGGCAAAAGTCGCTTACGCAAACTATGAAACATAGAAATATTTAAAGGCGGTGGGAACTACCATAAACGAGTCTACTCGAGTGCATTTATCAGAACTCTGTGCTTGCCTTGACGCTATAGGGAATAATAGAAACAGAGTAAGGGAAGAACAAATTAGTCGATCATCTTCAAATAAAAACTCTAAAGTCGAAAGATTTATTTCATTGCATCGGGTTTCTTCATATCACTACGTCCCTGTCCGCAGATATGGCACGCCATCTGCCGAGAGTGTTGCACAAAGCACAGACTCCGTAACTCCAGTAACAATCCTTAAATCTCATTAAAAAAATTGCACATGTGGCTCAGTCCGGATTTAAACCTACAACCTTTAGAACGGCAGGCAAAGGTCGTAACCACTTCGCCATTGAGATCCCCTAATTAGCTTGAATGTATAAAACCGAACCAGTAAAATATAATCATAATATACAGTAATATAGAGGTATGTGAATAGTTGGAGCATACAATCATATACATCAGTAAACTAAAAGTGAGATGTACATAGCTCAACTTCTGGCTAACTTGCTTCTATAACTGATGCAGTCAGCTTACTACATACAAGTATGTCGAATAAATTCTAAATTCATTTCGAAACGTTGTCCGTATGTGTTGAAAAATGCGTAACAACATCTGCAAATTTTATCTATTTCCCTTAGAATAATAGTTCAAATCAGTTATTTCTATTCATTTCAGACAACCCGCGAACAAATAAATATGTTCTCAAATTGTTCACGCACACAAAACAAATAAAGTTTTGTTTTATGTCTCTTGGCTGACATCAGGTAGAAGATAATAATACTATATTGAAACACCGAACAAGTTAGAAAATAACCTTACAGTTTAATAACTGTACTGACATATCTCTTGTCGATCTAGGTAGTGAGTTACATCTTTAACGAGGGTTTGTTGAACAGAAACAAATATATAAGATGTATTTGAATTTACATCTACAATTGTTGTCTGCACATCAGTTGCCACAGTATAGTCACCACTCTCTTAAGTTAGTTGTTCATGCCAGTCAATGTTTCAACTAGGAAACATCATTAACGACGGTTTGTTCAAGAAAAGTAATGCTCGCCTGCCCAGCGTGTTCGTAGAGCGTTGGATGACGGGTGACAAGCCCCATATGAGTGCGGTTCAATTCCGCGGGCTGACAGAAAAGCCACAGGTTCTCCAGATTTACGGTGTTGGTGGCACCGAACCGAAGGGTTACGATGTCCATGGCACCGAGCCGAAGAGCTGAAAGCTCAAGTGCTTCTGGATCGAAAAAAATAAAAAGAATTAAAGAAAAGGACATATGTAAGAAAGTACATATGTAAGAAAGTACATATGTAAGAAAGTACATAAGTACATATGTTGGAAAAACAAAGGCAGCAAGAAGGAATGTAATAACTATAGGGGAATCTCACTACTAAGTCACATAGGAAAAATGTATGCTAAGATCATTGAAAAAAGACTAAGACCAACAATTAAAGAACAACTCTCAGAAGCACAGATGGGTTTCAGACGAAATAGAAGCTGCACCGATGCAATATTCACATTAAGACAACTGACAGAAAGCGCAATACAACATAACAAGACCTGTAGTGTGGCATTCATAGATCAGGAAAAGGCCTTCGACAGAGTCGATAGAAACAAACTATGGGATTGTCTAAGAAAATATGGAATCAGCAAGCATCTCATCAAGGTCTGCAAGAGTTTATACATTTCAAATACAAGTTACATAAGAGCAAAAGCCGGAACATCAAAAACATTCTCAGTAAACTCAGGAGTTAGACAGGGATGTGTGCTCTCCCCACTGCTGTTTATAACATACATGGACAACATAAGTAGAGAAGCAGGAATAGAGAAAGACAATAATATTTCAGAACTTTTATTTGCAGATGACCAAGTACTGATTGCAGAAAACGAAGAATCTCTCCAGAACCATTTGAGCTTAGTTAACATCAAGGGTGAGGAGTACAACATGAAAATAAATATAATAAAGACGGAGACAATGACAATAAGTAGACAGCCAGAACAACTTACAATAAAACTCCAGAACGTAGACATAAAACAAACAATTGAGGTCAAATACTTAGGAGCAATTTTTACAGCAGATGGAAGTATCGATAGCGAAATCAGCAATCGTTGCACAAAAGCTAACCAAGTACTGGGACAGTTAACACCACTGTTGTCACACAAAGAGATACCGCTAACAACTAAAGGAAATCTCATAAGAACGATGTTTTGGCCAACACTATGTTACCAGTGTCAAACATGGCCAATAACAGCAGCTAATGATGGCCAACACTATGTTACCAGTGTCAAACATGGCCAATAATAGCAGCTAATGAGCGGAAAATCATAACGACAGAGATGAGGTGTCTTAGAAGAGCTGCATATGTGACAATAAGAGACACAATTAGAAATGAAGAAATCAGAAGGAGACTGGATGTGAAACCAGTCATGCAATTCATAAAAGAACAACAGATTACATGGTTTGGACACCTGATAAGAATACCCTGGTATCGCCTACCACAGAGAGCCACACAGAAAAGTATAATGAGTACAAGGCAAGAGGAAGACCACGCAAAAGATAAAGCGAAGGCATCAAGAACAACCTTACAAACATGAATATCAGCTTACAAAGTGCCTTAAAACAAGCACTGACAAGATCACTACGTTTCAACCCCAGCACTTCCATAAAGAAGTAAATGGTGGAAGAGAAGAACAAGCACACACAAGATCACTACGTTTCAAACCCAACACTTCTATAAAGAAGTCAATGGTGGAAGAGAAGAACAAGCACACACAAGATCACTACGTTTCAACCCCAACACTTCTATAAAGAAGTCAATGGTGGAAGAGAAGACGAAGTAGACATATGTAAGATGTAGTTGAATTAAATCTACAAATGTTGTTTGCCCAACAGATGTCACAATATAGTCACCACTCTCTTACGTTAGTTGTTCATGCCAGTCAATGTTTCGAGTTGGAATGAATCAGCCGGATGTTGACATTGATCCAGCCATAGCAACAATCGTCAATGAATCATGAGAGAAGTATTCTACTCTCTACAATAGTCAGTCACGCAGAAACAGTGACTAAACACGTTGTCAAAAAGCTATCGAGGAATCTTCAAAGAGAAAAAACAAGAAGCTTTCAACATATTGTTACATTATACTGTTATGTGCACTGAATTCAAAGGTAAAATTAATTAGAAGTTTTCGACATGTTCATGCACTAAATCGATATGTTTTGTTTTTAAAACATAATTCCGACACATACTAATGTCATAGTGTCAACATCGCTCCACCTGGTTCGTTAAATAGTAGTACTTCACTATTATTTATCCAATCTTCACTACTTTTTCCTTCCTGTCCACCATTTGCTTCTCTATAGACGTTTTGGGAGGTAGGGGGAGGGGGAATGCAGTGATCTTATGCTTTTTCTAATGCATTTGTAAACTGTTATTGATTTTCTTTAGTCTGTTCTTGATGCCGTCGCTCCATCTTTAGGGTGGTTTTCCACGTGTTCTGTACTCGTTATACATTTTCAGTGTGGATCTCTGCGGTAATAGATGACAGGGAATTCTTGTCAGGTGTCAAAACCAATTAATATGTAGTTCTTTAATGAATTGTATGACAGCTTTCACATACAGTCTTCTAATTTCTTCATTTATAATTTTTTTTTTTTTTATTGCCACACCTGCAGCTCTTCTAATGCATATCATCTCTGTCGTTAATCTTTAACATACTGTATCCAACCTTTACTATACTTTATCCAACCTTCACTATACTTTATTCAACCTTCACTATACTTTATCCAACCTTCACTATACTTTATCCAACCTTCACTATACTTTATTCAACCTTCACTATGCATTATCCAACCTTCACTATACTTTATTCAACGTTCACTATACGTTATCCAACCTTCACTATTTAACACTAGTTTACTTGAGCTCAGTATGTTACTGATACATATAAAGTCATATACAAGTTCATGATATGTCTCTTAACAAATTTCCCTGGAGATCAAGACCAGCACGTATTTCATTTTCCTGTCCCTGTCACTTTTGTGAGTCACAATATCTCTGGTCTCGTACAGAACCCGGATGTACTAGTGCCCGCCCTGTCAAAAAGGAGCTACGCTGATGGAAGATGGTAGGTTAACATTTGATCATAGTTGGTGAGTACTAGATTGTTTAGATTTGAACTTGAAGAGTCCAGTCCGTATTATTTCTATCTAGCCTATCTTTTAACGTACTCAGTGATCCAGGAATCCAGTTTTAAATCCTTGAATCGCCCGGGTGGTTACCGGGGCCCAAATTTGGGGTGTAAAGAATAGAACCCGCTATTACCTACCACGCATGTCGTAAGAGGCGACTTGGGAGGTGTGATTGAAACCGGATGCACATGTCCTAAACGTGTAGAAGTCTATGCATTTAGGGACCTACCAGACCAATGTGCAACGTTCTTGGCAAAGATCAAACATATCACAAATAGTGTTCAAAATTGTTCATAAAGAACGAACGCAAAGAAAAAGAAGAGAAAAAACCCTTGAATCGATTGCGACTTGTCTAAACCCATAATTAAACCAATCTTCTTTCGATTGTGAAGCGCACGCTCTAACTACGTAACTATACTGAAACGTGCAAATCACTAGTAGTTTCAGTAGTTTATTTAGTATCTTTATTTACTCTATAATATAGAAGTAATATTACTAGCAAATGTGATCATTATTTGTCTGACATATTTCATGTATTAATAAATCTACTAGTTATGTAATTACTTAATATTATATATCTCACATACGTTTATGTTCAAAGCTGTCTGACTATTGTGAGTTTAGTTGTAGTTATTGAACTAAAACATAACGCATGGTATTGCGACGATATTTCAGTTATCAGTTATATGAAGCTATCATAATAGCACTACGGACACGTCCATTGGAGACCCGATCTCCTTCTTAACAAATCCAGCACCGTCCAGCGGCCCAACATGCCCGTTCGATGTTGATTAATCAATCTCTTTGCATATTGGTTTGTCGTTATTTCCAGGCTTTACAAATATTGACTCCCATCTCTCTCAATTGGGTCAGCAATTGTGACATTTCCAACTAACCAAGTAGCAACTAATCCCATTAACAACATTTAAAAACTAGATCTGAAATCTATATAGGTATATCATGATTTTTCTTTCTATCTCTTCCTGTAACATTCGATTGCACACAGCGTTAAGATAAGAAGCGAATTCTAGAACGGGTTCTTGTGTGCACTTCTCACAGTATTTCAGTGCTTATTTGTGTTTTGTTTGTTTTGTAGGGGATTTTAAAATCTGAGTCACACCCTTCAACCTGAGAACGAGATTGTGTTAGTCATATCAAGGTGTGTAAGCCAAAAGAAATAATTTGAATTAACTCATTGCGGGGAGCCAAGTTTTATTATTATGCGTCTGTTGCACATTTATAGTCTGAATAGTAAGCATGACTATAGATCCATAAATAAATGTATATATATATATATATATATATATATATATAAATATATATACAGGGGCGGCTGGTCATTAAGGGCCAGTGGGGCCCGGCGCCACCAAAAAGATTGAGTAACGTGTACTTATTATTTCAGACATTATTTGTTTATAATTATTACTTTCAACAAGATACCGATTAGCTCTGAAAGTTGATATTTAGCGCTAAAATTTCACACACATTCTGAAATTTAAAATTCAACATATTTTTCCTCCAATTGTATACACCCATGGTCATTAGGGGCCAGTAAGAACAGGCCTACCAAACCAAAAATAATTCACGTGTACTTATTATTTTTAAAAAAAATTTGTTAGTAATTATTATTGTTAACTTGACACTGATTAGATTTAAAAGTTGAATATTTAACACTAAAATATAAATATTATATCATAAAAATATAACAATCATAATAATATACAAACATTATTATTTAAAAAACTATTATATAAGGTCTCAAATTCAGCTTCTCTCTATAATGCTTGACGTATATATCAGCGAACTATGTTTTATCGGGTCGTTTTAAAATTCACTACTGATGATATAACATTGCGGCCTCTGACCTTTGACCGCTACTTTTAATAATAATTGCCAAAACAATTTATGTCATTTTATTCACCGGAAGCTCAGTTCCTACGCGATCAACCAATTAACAGTTAAACGACGACTCTTGATTAAATAGTACTTTGTATAATTGTCGATTGAATCACAAATTATATATAAAATAGTAGAAAAGGATATGCATTAATAGAAATATGTAACTAACTATTATTATAATCGTTAACGGTAAATGTCCGTTTCGTATTCAAGAAAATATATGTCTTCTACAACCCACACTCGTTTACGATTGACAAGCTGTGACCTACTTTTGAAGTTGTGGCTTACTCGAAATTCAAAATGAATCAAGCGAATTATTTGTTACGAAATCCGTTTCCTTCGTTAAAGAGAGAAGAAAAAATGAAATTAACGGCTAAGTGCACATCAGCCAAATAGCTTTGTATATGTGCAACAAGATGGCAAGAAAAAGAGGACTTTCAATAATAAGTGGTTTAGTAAAAATCGTGGTTAACTGTCAGTGAAGAAAAGCAAAATTTTTTTGTGTTTTTATTTTTTTGCTATTTCATGGTGAAGGACTGTGGTCAACGGTAGGTTGTAGGGATTCTTTTGAACCTTAGTTATATGGTATATATTTTAGTTGCTGTTGATACCCAGGAATTATGAGTTTTCACCATTTTGTCTTTAGTGCGTGGGGGAGAGTGCCCGGCTTTCTTGCAGTGAGAGCTGGCAATTATGGTTGACCATTGATTCAGGAAAAGAGTATACGCTTACACGCGACTCGTACGTTGTTACTTCTTACATTTGCTTTGCATTTATGCAACTTTTTCATTAGACATCGGCAGAAGATGCGTGCGTTCACTAGTATTTAGGACCCAAGAGGCGTGTCGGCGTTTGCTTTATTACCTTTACCAGAGTAGCTCTCTCTCGATCCTTACCCACTTAGCTAGACATTATCTTCTGTCTATTTCCAGGGTCACCACGAGGAGGTGGAGTAGGGTCTTGATCAGTGCCAGCTCACTTACCCTGGCGCAACGTTGTCCTGTTTGTTATTTGCGCATGCTGCGCCAAATCATTATAGTAAAGGGGGAATAACCTTGCGGAATAGACAAATAATAGTAAATATTAAAATAAAACCTAGCTCAAAAACCATGATTTTCCGAAATTTTTGTCTGTCCCCACCACCAAAAATGACCACGAACCGCCACTGTATATATATATATATATATATAAAAATATACAACACTTACATTATAAAAGGTGAGCCCCATTTAGTACCGCGTATATTTGCTACCTACATCTGATGTGTTCTTCTAATGATCCCAGTCATATCTTGTTTGTATTTTTCTAGTTTAATTTTGCTTTATCTAACTTTCGTTTTAATATTGCATATATATATATACTATATACATATATATCTATTATAATATTGTACTCTTTTTCTCTATTGTCCAGTGTCTAAGACGTGTACCTGGTATTCTAAAGGTTGTGAGTTCAAATCTTTACCCATTCGCATTTGCAATTATTTATGAAATCAATCAGAATTATTGCTCTAGCTATGAAGTTTGTGTATTATGCAACACTCTCGGTGGGTGAAGTGCCATATCTGCCGACAGGGACGGAGTCAAATACGGAAACCCGGTGCAATGAAGTCACCCTTTAATATTCTCTTGCTCCAGTTCGTTATTGTTTATGTTTACTTTCTAGAGTTGTTGAGCTTATATCTTGACATCAGTCTATGCCAAGTTCAAGAATCTGCAAATATTTTGTAACTGTTGAGTGGTGCTGTATAGAATGTTTGTGATCATTGGTCCGTCCGGCAACAGTTTTTTGTTATCTTAGAGGAGAGCTTTTGACACATCAGAAGCACGTAGTGTAAGGTCTCATTGCGTTTGACAGGCTGGGGAAATTATGTGAGTGAGGTTACATTTGGATCACATATTTCTTGAATCTGCCATGTTATGCTCTCAGTTGGAAGGTTGTGATTTATTCTGTGAGTTGTAGTGTGCTGTTGTTTATTCTGTGAGATGTAGTGTGTTAATTAATGTTTCTTCTGTGAGTTGTAGTGTGTTAATGTTTCTTCTGTGAGTTGTATTGTGTTAATGTTTCTTCTATGAGTTGTAGTGTGTTAATTAATGTTTCTTCTGTGAGTTGTAGTGTGTTAATGTTTCTTCTATGAGATGTAGTGTGTTAATTAATGTTTCTTCTGTGAGTTGTATTGTGTTAATGTTTCTTCTGTGAGTTGTATTGTCTTAATGTTTCTTCTATGAGTTGTAGTGTATTAATGTTTCTTCTGTGAGTTGTAGTGTGTTGATGTTTCTTCTGTGAGTTGTAGTGTGTTAATGTTTCTTCTATGAGTTGTTGTGTGTTGATGTTTCTTCTGTGAGTTGTAGTGTGTTAATGTCTCTTCTGTGAGATGTAGTGTGTTGATGTTTCTTCTGTGAGTTGTAGTGTGTTAATGTTTCTTCTATGAGTTGTATTGTGTTAATGTTTCTTCTGTGAGTTGCAGTGTGTTAATGTCTCTTCTGTGAGTTGTAGTGTGCTATTGTTTCTTCTGTTAGTTGTAGTGTGTTAATGTCTCTTCTGTGAGTTGTAGTGTGTTGATGTTTCTTCTGTTAGTTGTATTGTGTTAATGTTTCTTCTGTGAGTTGTAGTGTGTTAATGTCTCTTCTGTGAGTTGTAGTGTGCTATTGTTTCTTCTGTGAGTTGTAGTGTGTTAATGTCTCTTCTGTGAGTTGTAGTGTGTTGATGTTTCTTCTGTTAGTTGTACAATACATAACTATGTATGGATGAAGGATATATGTGTATTTATATTTCAAGAATGTAATGTTGAAATACAAGTATTTGAATATAAGTGTTACAGTAGAGTCTTCCGTTTATCTTGGACAGATAAAAGAAGAAATATGTAAATATATATATATATATATCCAGAAAAAATTCAAAATCAAAGATAACTGGATGATGCAACAAATAAGAATGAGAAAACTAAAGTATTTTGGACATATAAAGAGACACGAAGGGCTGGTGAAGACCATCATGGAAGGAGGCATCCCAGCAGAGAGGAGAAGAGGAAGACAACGGAGAAGATTGATTCATGATGTAACTGATGGTTTTAGCATGATCGCTGCAGAGGCAGGACATCTGGCCTATAAGAGAGAAACATTCTGAAGGACTTGTAAGGTGCCAAAGTTCTGCTCAGGACAAGCTATTTAATAATGATGATGATGAATACATGAGACAAGTCGATCGAATGGTTACCGGGGCCCAAATTTGGGGTGTAAAGAATAGAACTACTGTTAACTGCCACGCATGTCTTAAGAGGCGACTAAGGAGGTTTGGCTGAAATCGAATGCACGTGTCCTAAACATGTAGAAATCTATGCATCAGGGCCCTACCAATCTAATGTGCAACGTATACATGTTCTTGGCAAAGATCAAACATATCACAAAGAGTGATTAAAATTGGTCGTAAAGAACGAACGCAAAGAAGAAGTAGATAACACAAGTGTATATATCCATATTTTGTTGACAAATGTTAGCCCCATTAATATTACACAATATTACACAATATTACACAATAGTACACAATAGTACACAATATTACACAATATTACACAATAGTACACAATATTACACAATATTACACAATAGTACACAATATTACACAATAGTACACAATATTACACAACAGTACACACGTTACTGCAATAGTAGACATAACACAATAATTAGAACATACTACAATTATAATTTGACTAGAATAAAAAACTCATAACTTGACCTAGGAATAAAATATCTCATTACGTCGATATAACTTCCCTACATGTGCCATCTTGCCAATGGCATCTTCTCATTATCCACTCGCTGTATTTGTATATTTTTACTTCTTGCTTGTCAATTAGAGAGTGACACTGGCCTGACGATCAGTCTTCCTCTTGCACATGTAGCTGGATCGAACTCGTGATGAATGTTCTAATGCTAATTAAATAGTCAACAGCGAATGTAATGAAGAATTATGTAATTCTAGTAACAGAGTAAAATATGCACAATTTGCAAATGTGAGTTTTAGAAAATGAAGCTGTACATTAACGATGTTTACATCTTCTGATTTGAAGTCTCCATATCGACCACTTGTTATCCACTCTGTGTAATTTGTATGTGATCTGAGAAAAGAGCAATTTTATGTTGTGCCAGTTATGCGTCTACAAGTAGGTCAGTACATCCGTTTTCTGCGACGCTTTTTTATTTACTAGGGTAGCTTCCTAGGCCCCTACCTCAGTCGCCTCTTACACCATGCTTTGTAGGTCGCAGTGTTACTATTCGTTGCTCCCCTTGTGAGCCCCAAAACACAAATGCGAAGACTAATAACATTCATGATATTTGGTAGGTTTTTTTGCACTCGTTCTTATCAGCTGAGTTAACCACTCATTTTGATCTGCGTGGTTTGCTTCGCAAAAGTGAATGTACTACGTCCTAGTTAGGCTACAACAGAAAGTAGACTAGGCACACCATAATTTTTACCAAATGTGTATGCATATTATTCAACACGACACACATTTCTACAGACGAGTATCTGTAAGATTTTACATACAGAAAACAAAAACATTTCTTTGAAGTACCACATCTGAGGTTATACTGCAGTATGAGTTTTTGGGTACGAGGACTCATGGCAAGTGGTTCGGACCACAGGTGTCCTGTAACGATCACACTTGAAGGATCTAATTTTCAAGTACTGCTGAATTCAAAGAAGGCTCGCGGCTATATGAAGGGGCACCAGTCAAATTGTAAGCAGGCATCACGCAAAAATCAGTCAGGAGTACAATACCAGGCGTCATGACAACAGCGGGCGATCGCAGAAGAAAAAGAATAAAATATATGTTTGGAAATAGAGCTAGATGAGATACAAAGGATTTAAGAAAGAGAGGACCACCTAAGGAGACACTGAAACGTAATTTGCTGAGAGAAGTTGAACGGACTATAGATGAGATACAAAGGATTCAAGAAAGATAGGTCGACCTAAGGAGACACTGAAACGTAATTTGCTGAGAGAAGTTGAACGGACTATAGATGAGATACAAAGGATTCAAGAAAGAGAGGACGACCTAAGGAGACACTGAAACGTAATTTGCTGAGAGAAGTTGAACGGACTATAGATGAGATACAAAGGATTTAAGAAAGAGAGGACCACCTAAGGAGACACTGAAACGTAATTTGCTGAGAGAAGTTGAACGGACTATAGATGAGATACAAAGGATTTAAGAAAGAGAGGAAGACCTCAGGAGACACTGAAACGTAATTTGCTGAGAGAAGTTGAACGGACTATAGATGAGATACAAAGGATTTAAGAAAGAGAGGAAGACCTCAGGAGACACTGAAACGTAATTTGCTGAGAGAAGTTGAACGGACTATAGATGAGATACAAAGGATTTAAGAAAGAGAGGAAGACCTCAGGAGACACTGAAACGTAATTTGCTGAGAGAAGTTGAACGGACTATAGATGAGATACAAAGGATTTAAGAAAGAGAGGAAGACCTCAGGAGACACTGAAACGTAATTTGCTGAGAGAAGTTGAACGGACTATAGATGAGATACAAAGGATTTAAGAAAGAGAGGACGACCTAAGGAGACACTGAAATGTAATTTGCTGAGAGAAGTTGAACGGACTATAGATGAGATACAAAGGATTTAAGAAAGAGAGGAAGACCTCAGGAGACACTGAAACGTAATTTGCTGAGAGAAGTTGAACGGACTATAGATGAGATACAAAGGATTTAAGAAAGAGAGGACGACCTCAGGAGACACTGTGAAACGTAATTTGCTGAGAGAAGTTGAACGGACTATAGATGAGATACAAAGGATTTAAGAAAGAGAGGACGGCCTCAGGAGACACTGTGAAACGTAATTTGCTGAGAGAAGTTGAACGGACTATAGATGAGATACAAAGGATTTAAGAAAGAGAGGACGGCCTCAGGAGACACTGTGAAACGTAATTTGCTGAGAGAAGTTGAACGGACTATAGATGAGATACAAAGGATTTAAGAAAGAGAGGAAGACCTCAGGAGACACTGAAACGTAATTTGCTGAGAGAAGTTGAACGGACTATAGATGAGATACAAAGGATTTAAGAAAGAGAGGACGACCTCAGGAGACACTGTGAAACGTAATTTGCTGAGAGAAGTTGAACGGACTATAGATGAGATACAAAGGATTTAAGAAAGAGAGGACGGCCTCAGGAGACACTGTGAAACGTAATTTGCTGAGAGAAGTTGAACGGACTATAGATGAGATACAAAGGATTTAAGAAAGAGAGGACGGCCTCAGGAGACACTGTGAAACGTAATTTGCTGAGAGAAGTTGAACGGACTATAGATGAGATACAAAGGATTTAAGAAAGAGAGGACGACCTCAGGAGACACTGTGAAACGTAATTTGCTGAGAGAAGCATGAAATATCGGTCTCAGTTCAATGGAGGAGTTTGAGCGATTTGCCAAGGATAGAGCGGTATGGAAATATTGTTTGCAGGCCATATGTAACGTATAACTGTAGGAGAGGAATTATTATTATACTAGATCTGACTCATGCCAACATTCATGAGGACAATGGAATGAGATAATGATGTCCTTACTGTACATAATCTGTTTTAAAAAATACATCTTGAAAATAAAATTATCTCGCTTGGACACACAAATAATGGAAACTAAAACTATTGTCCATGCTTGTGCAAGTTACCCCATGAATGTGAATGTTAGGGATATCTGCAAAAGTGTGAAGATTCATAATGGCTAACTATTTCCTGTTTGAGATAACGCAGCACGCATACGGTAAATTTTTCCCAGTTGACAAGCAGATTGTTGAACTACATTCAGAAAAATCTCGTTGAGCAGGATGTAAAAACAACTATGTGACAACTAAGATCAACAAATCTGAGTAAATAATAGAACAATCTTCACATAGAAACAGTGACGAGATGATAATATGGAAATAAAGTTCAGATGTACTCATAGGAAATGACTTTAGCATCTTGTTACTGATTTAAACAAAACACAAAACAAAGAATAACAGATAACTACGAGAAATTATAAATTGTTATTCCTTCAGCAATGTGGCAAAAACAAATATAATGACAACAGATAAAACGAGCATGACAACATATATTTTTATCAACGGAGAGAAAGTAGAAAATGTGAACAGTTTTGAATATCTTGGTTCACTGTTAACAAGAGATGGAAATTCGATGAAGGAAATTAAACGAAGAACAAACATGGCTTTACAAAAAAGTGAACAGCTAACAATAGTATGGAATGGAACTGATAAGAAAACAAAGATCAGAATACTAAGAGCATGCATATTCCCAGTGGCAACGTATGGGTGTGAAGAATGGACAGTTAATAGAGCAGTGGAAAACATATATGTGCTTTTGAATATAAGTGTTAAAGAAGAGTCCTTCTTATCATGGACAGAGAAGAGAATAAATAGATCTGTCCAGAAAAAAAATCTCAAAATCAAAGAAAACTGACTGATGCTTCAAATAAGAAAGAGAAAATTGAGATATTTTGAACATATAAAAGACACGAAGGGCGGAGAAAATCATCGTGGAAGGAGCATACCGGCAAAGAGAAGAAGAGGAAGTCCACAGAGAAGATGGATTCAGGATGTAACTGATGGTTTCAACACGATGGCTGCAGAGACAGGACATCTGGCCTATGAGAGAGAGAAATTTCGGAGGACTGTTGGGGTGGTGGCAAAGTTCTGCTCAGGACAAGCTATTTGATGATGATTATGATTGTCTTCATACATCAACGGTCTTAATATTCTGTATCATGCTCTTAGAGTCGTTGGGCAATATTAACATAATACTACACACAATAGTAACATAAGTGTCCGTTGTAAATTCAATAAATACATTGTGAGATTGAAGTTTATATGACATATTCAGATATTCATATCGGTCGGAAAAACACTAATGCATGTCAGATATCTTAAGGAGATTGTATAGTTAATGAAGACATTTAATTATTATTATTATAAATTAGGAATATTACCAAAAAGCTAGTAAATAATTAGAGTCTATATATAGATCTTGCGTCGGAATGTCTGAGGTAAGAAAGTCTAGATATAGACATTGCGTATTGAATTAGTTAAACACGTCAGTACTAGTTTGACTGTTGTTGATTTCCATTTTATGCTCATGAACACAGCATCTAACATAAAATGTAACCTTGAAAACATGATGAATGACAGCTGAAATAATTACACATATACATATGAAATAGATAATTGAAAGATAGATAAAACTAGACAGCGTTGACAACCTTGATAAATGATAACTTTGAAGATACACGAGCAATATGATGATACTGCCTTGCATGTGAAGGAAACATTACCAGATAGACATACAGTATTCACTTTGAGAATCTTACACTGACAAGAGAGAAAAATGGTTGTACATCAATGTCAAATTTGGTTATGTCAGAGAACGTAATCTTTACCAATCAAGAATACATTCTTCTTGTCAATGTTTGATATTTTTCATGTTGTTAGGGAGCTACAGTCTTTTAGGACTTTGCATTACATAGCATACTACATATTCAGATCAGTGAAGATGATACTTTTTAATTGCTAATGGAACTTATTGCACATTGAATTCAGTGAATAAAGTACTTTCACGTTTCTTACCTAGTGTATTACATATTGAATTCAGTGAAGATGATATTTTTTAATTGCTAATAGGACTTATTGCACATTGCATTCAGTGAATAAAGTACTTTCACTTTTCTTGTTTAGTGTATCACACAATGTATTCAGTGAATAAAATAATTTCAAGTTTCTTACGTAATGTATTACACATTGACTTTCGTGAACAAAGTATTTTCAAGTTTCTTCTTAGTGTATTACACATTAAATTCAGTGAAGAAAATATTTTCCAAGTTTCTTGCTTATTGTATTTCACATTGAATTTCGTAAACAAAGTATTTTCAAGTTTCTTTCTTCTTTCTTAGTGTATTTCACATTGA
This sequence comes from Arion vulgaris, assembly GCA_020796225.1. Lineage (NCBI taxonomy): Eukaryota > Metazoa > Mollusca > Gastropoda > Stylommatophora > Arionidae > Arion > Arion vulgaris. The sequence goes on from CM036756.1 coordinate 18,756,788, forward strand.
GTTCAGTGAAGAAAGTACTTTCAAGTTTGATAAACAATTTCCTAAACAAATAACGTAGGAGCACACATATATAATGTTTATATGAGATACAACAAAATGACGTTCTAAAATCAGTATATATATAATATTCACATATGAACTATCGCATACACACTATTCTAGAATATGTATGTCAGTATAGACAGACTAAATTACCGTCACATATAGATAGTTCTAGAATGACTAGACGAACACATCCACACCTGAGCTGTCAAATTAACTAATGTGGCAAATGTTTCAAGAAGGTCAAAGCACGTATTACAATCACAACCTTTAAGTGCACAAAATACAGACATCTGCTAAAATAAATTCAACGAGTTGAAAGTGCACGTAGTTTACTTTCCAATGGCAACATTGTAGCAGTTTGGGGAATTTATTTGAAGATAAGACATATTTAACCATGTAACAACTACGGCATATATCCAGGGCATATGAAGCAGTGATCATTGCAAAGGACATGTTTGAAATTGCATTACAAGACAGCTTTGATAATAATGAGACAAGTTGTAAAACGCTCAGAAAACCAATGATATTAGAAGGAATCAATCATTAATTTTACTAACTGTTAGACATAACACATTACATTAACTGACTGATTGATTTATTATTATTTATTGATTATGGATTGATAGGATCTTCATCATTGCATTTCGTTGAATAACCGTGTGTTCTTTGAACTCTTTATTACACATAAAGATATTTTCGGTGGTACACGAACTCTATAGCGCTGACAAGATTCCTGGACACGTTACACTGCTGTTGTTAACCCCTGAACTCCGTAATGTTGTTGATATCTCCGGACGCATTCATATTGGAATACATACTAAAATAAGCCAGTATTATGTCTGTGAGTGTCATTTTAACAAATAACTGGGAAGTAGCATATCGAATCAGAAGGTTGAAGGGATTCACATAAACAACTACTTACTAGACACCTTGTATAACACATGTTACATTGATCGATTAATTGATTAATGTGATCATCATCATTCCACATCTATGAATAATCATATTAACTGATCTCTTTAGTACACACAAAAATCTCAGCGACAGTGCACGAACTCCGTAGCGTTATCGATAGCTCTGGTCACATTACAGTTTGGTTGTAAACATAGAACAACAAACTTAAGCAGAATAGTTCTAATTTATAAATCATAAACTGCAGTCTATAACTGATAATTCTGAAGCGTATATATATAAAGCAGAGGCGGCTCGTCATTAAGTCCCAGTGGGGCCAGGCCCCACCAAAAATAATGTGTAACGTGTATTTATTATTTTATAAATTAAAAATAACAACCCCAATCCATGATTTTTCCAAAAATATTTGTCTGGCCCCACCAACAAAAATGGTCACGATCCGCCACTGATATAAAGTCAGAAATAACGAAAAGCTCCGATACAAAATTGAAGAATATCGTTTAATATTGATTTTATTATATGAAAAATGCTTTGATATCAAGGCCCTATTATCGGATCCGATATCACTGCAGGTGAGGACGTTTCTGACAATTCTAATTTCCGCGTCAGAACTAAATAAGGAACACATAAACAAACTGAGTGTCTGTGATTCAAATGAAATACTTTATTCATGATTGCAGAGATCGATAATACAGATTATACAAGCAATCATCTCAGAAGAAGTTATTAACAATACTATTGTTCTGTTATAATCATAATATTCTCATCTCAAGAGAATTATCTCTGATTTATTAGCCTAGACTGTGAAAATGTTTTCATTTCCGTGATATATTTCTTAGATCTTTCCCATTACATACACCTTTCACCGCGTTATGATTTGTCATTATCTTTAATCGTCAGTAATGTCAGACATTTCATTAAGTTGGTATCAATTTGTGATGAATCACTACTTTGACTCATCTATGACTAAACTATAGTAGATATTGATTTGATTGTTTATTGTCAATTAGATCACGATAAGTCAACATTCTTGAGTCTCTAGTTAATCACATAAATGTACATAGATGGATCTATGGGACAGTATCATTCTAAATATGATTGTATCATCATCATGTTGTCCCCAGACCTAAAGTACCATACATCGTTCAAGTATTAGTTACAATTATTTCATATATGTAAACAGTGTCAAGATTCTAATCAGTCCATACTTTTTGTTTATAGTTCAATGTATTACCATGTCTATTTAATTCTAATTTTATAGTTTACATTGCAGATTCAATGTTTTCTTGTTCTTCTACTTGGAACACGCTATATCTACCTCTTGTTAATCACTCTGTGTGACTTGTGTGTGATCTGAGCCTAAGAGAGATTGTAAGTTGTGCCAGTTATGAACCTACAAGTAGGCCAGCACGTCCGATATCTGCAATGCTTATTATTTACTAGGGTAACTTCCCTAGGCCCTTACATCAGTCACCTCTTACGACATGCCTTGTAGGTCGCAGGGGTACTATTCTTTGCTTCCTTTGCGGGCCCCGGAACCACACGGGGTATTAAGGAACTTACATATAGAACAATGCGTATTAAGGAACTAACGTATAGAACAATGCGTATTAAGGAACTTACGCATAGAACAATCGTGAATAATGAAAGTAGTTTGAAGAAGTGATGCATTGCAGACTTGTATTACATACGTATATGCATGGCGCTATCACCAGACATACCAGATTCTATCAAAGTCATCCAGAACATTGACATTTTGGCGATTGAGAGGCAAAAAAATATTCTTTACGACTCGTATCCTGTCTGTAAACCACCAGAAGCTAATTGTGAGACACTGAAAGTACCCAAGCTCTGATTGTTGATGTGAAAGAGTCGGTGAGACATTTGCTTATATGTATAACTATGGGGTTGAACGATTAAAAAACGAATAACTCTCTCAGACGAGGGAGTTATTTGTTTGTTATTTTGGTGAGGGCATTCAGACGAGAGGTTTTCTAACCACGATGCGGGGCAGACACAAGAACATTGCCAGCGTATAGAAGAATGCAGTAGAACATATCATAGTCTTTGTAAAAATAACATTATCTACCTCTCTACACCGACAACGAAAACACATAATTTGTGAGAATCGTAAGATATTACACATTTCAGATGAGATATAGAGAATAAAACTATAGGAATTAGTAGGTTTATAATGGCCCGCCTGCCCAACGAGTTCGTAGCGAGTTAGATGACGGTTCACAAGCCTCCTGTGATTGCGGTTCAATTCCGCGGGCTGGCAGAAAAGTCACAGGTTCTCCAGATTCAAGGTGTTCGTGGCACCGAACCGAAGGGTTACGATGTCCATGACACTGAGCCGAAGAGCTGAAAGCTCAAGTGCTTCTGGATAGGAACAAGAAAAAACAAACCAAAGTATGTTTATTTAAACCAAATATATTAATGTGTTAAGACCCATCTGGTGAATGGAGAGAATGCTATCCAGAAACTTAATATAAGAAGTGAAGATATGAAAGATAAACCAAATAATATGAATGAAATCATTATTGAAATTAATCAAGCGAGACAAATCTGTTGCATGCACATTAGTGATACTAATAGGTTAGTCGTTGTATCTCTGATAAATAGACGGAAATGAAACATTATGATAAGAACCTTCAGAGAAGTTCTTCTTCTTCTAACGCTCCATATAGTCTACTTTTTAACCACTCGGTGTGATTTATATGTGATCTGAACCTAAGAGCGATTTACGTTGTGCCAGTTATGCTGCTACAAGTAGGCTAGCACATATTACTCGATACCATAGATACCCAAACTTTCTCGGCACATCGCCCACTTTGCACGACATAAACTTTGTAACGCCCCCTTTCCCATTATAACAGTTTGCCAACGCCCCCTTTATATATATATATATATATATACGTGCTCTATTTTCACTTTGACATAGAAAATTTATATATATTTCTGTCATACATGGTCAATTTTCAAATTATTATATACATGAAATAGAAAATTGATGAAATAATAGATCGTGTAAGATGGGCATAAGATGAATTAAAATTCAGAAATGAAATCTGTAATGATTATTTAATCGCAAAATCACGAAAAAACTCACTCCCCCAAATGCTACTGAACCTACTATCGCCCCCTGAAAGCTTCAGCGCCCACTGGGGGCGGTCCCACCCACTTTGGGAAACGCTGCTCTGTACTATCTCTGTACTATTATGATACACAAAGCTACACGTCTCTATAATATTAGGATATAAAACACAGCACCACCACTGTAACACACTGAATGAATTAGCAACAGAAGACCTTCACCAGACAAAAGTAGCAGAATAAAACGTGAGCATGAAAGAAGCAGATGTATTTTCAAATAGTTAAAGGTCACTTTAAACGACGTTACTGCATTCAGGGCGAACTCATCACCGAAAGATCCTTTCAGACAGCTTTGCAAAAACGCACGTTCTGTAGCAACGAAGGGCACTCACATGTCCAGACATTCATAACTTGTTTTATAAGTCGGTGAATAATTTTTGTCTTTCTTATGTGGGAAGACATAAAAAAAACTACTACGCTACTCTTACAAACTTTTTCTAGTTTTTTTTTTGTCACATAAATCTCATTCTCATCATCATCATCAAGTAGCTTGTCGCTTCCTGAACTTGGCTCCCATGATAGCAGTCCAGAAAAAATCTCTGTTCTGTGCACGTTGACTGGCGTCAGCAGCAGTCATTCTCAGCTCGTCAGTGACATCTTGCACCCATCGTCTTCTAGGTCTTCCTCTCATTCTTCTTCTAGGCAACTTTCCCTCCAAAATTATCTTCTCTAGGCATTCATGTCGTTAGATGTGTCCGAAATATTTTATTTTCCTTAATTGTATGCTCTTTAATAGCCAACTCTCTTTAATATCAAGCTGTTGCAGAACAGAATCATTTGTTCTTTTCTCTGTACTCTTCTACATAATTTGCATTCAAAAGTATTAATTATCTTCCAATTCTACCGGAGATTATTAGATTCACTGCTACAAGATATTGATGATCTGATGAAAGAAACCACCCTGCAGAGAACGTTTATTAACATCAACATACAGAAGTAATAATCATTTCTCGAGTATTGTTTGAGAGGTATCGGTTTGGGTGGTGGAAATTGTTGACAGTAAACACACAGATCAAAATCAGAACAGAGGCTTTAGAGATGTGGATATACAGAAAAGTGATCAGATTATCATACAAAGAGAATACAATAATAAAGAATAGTTGCAACAATTAGAAGTGTAAGAGAATTACATAATGCTCAAATACAAAGGGTATTATAGTCACATACAAGCATAATTATACTAAAACACGTATTTTACATGCTGATTTTTAGAATAAAATTTGCTGCTATAACCGCCCTGTTTTGCTGGGGCCCTTAAGGGTTGCAATGAATAATAACGCTGTGACCTACAAAGCATGTCGTAAGAGGCGACTAAGGTAGGGGCCTAGGAAAGATACCTTAGTAAGTAAAAAACATCGCGAAAATGGATGTGCTGGCCTACTTGTAGGCGCATAAATGGCACAGCGTACAATTGCGCTTAGGCTCAAATCACATACAAATCACAAAGTGTGACTAGTATGTGCTGGACGTAGAGTGTTCGAAAAAGAGAAGTATGAAGTGCCTGTCGCTTCACATTTCTAGGCTTTAGTGAACAAAGGGCAGGATGACTAATTCCTAGCCAAACGTGTGGAACGTCAAATTTATTTTAGTTTAATCGTCGGATTATCATCACTGAACATCGAACCAAGTATCAACTAGTGTTCCGATCTCCTCCTCAGTATGTCTTTCAGTGTGTGGCAACTAATGATACCGGTTCTTTGTTGCTTTACTATTCTTCTTTGACTATAGATGTGTTCTCTAGCTCCACCACATTTGACTTGGTATTTTTGCACACGTCTAGTGTATGACTGAACCCACACCCATCTTGTGACTTAGTCGATAGACAAACCTTTACGCATTACGCTAATCCCTACCACATGTGTTTCTGGTCTCACTCTCTATGGTCGATACTTGTATTTATTATTTGACTAGTTTCAAAAGAAATCACAAAAACTAATATATCTCATATGACAATATTCGAACAACTAGAGAAGGGTATGGAAGGAAGAAAGTAGCAAAAAAGTTCACAAAAACTAATATATCGTATATGACAATATTCGAATCACTAGTAATCACATTGCGCTTTTTTTATTCGATACCCGGAAGTTGTTTTCTTCCACTCGAACAACCACGATCACATTTCGCCGTCTGCACGATTTTCTCCATCATAGCATTTCTGCACAAACATTTGTCATTTTTCTAATGAGCAATTGAGCCTCAGTTCAACATGGTCCGGTAAATACTATTTCGCTGCTTTGAAATCTTTATCGATCCCTTCTTTTGAAAGTTATCTAGGATGACACTGCAACACACACACACTGATTAGGATATTGTGGTTACTTAGACAATGTTGACATGTTTCAGTGGTGGGACAGTTAGACAAGGTCACTATACAAATATGGTTCATTGCGTAAGGGTGGTTAGACACACAGTTCCTGGCTCACGGACAAATTAAACAAGTGAAGGGTATGGGTTACTTTTTCGGATTCATTATAATATGTGAATAATATGAACGCAGTCCAAATTTAAGAACAATATTTTATAATTGAGAAAAGACAGAGAAAATTATTGACAGCAAACGCGGACAAACTTTGATACATATTGTTGTTACATTTACAGACAACGTTAATTGAATGATAGCAGTGCTCAGCTTCTTTACATAATTTGCATAGTCTTCTTCTTCTTCTGAACGTTCATTCTTTGCGACCAATTCCATCATTCTCATTGTGATATATAATTGATCTTTGCCAAGAACGACTATACGTTTCACCCGGGTTCTTAGGTACCATACACTTGTAGGGCAGGGCTTCCAAATTTTAGTCTATGGGACATGTTTTCAGTATGTCTCGCTAACAATCAGTCCCCCACACTATTCCTTCCTTCATGCATTCATTGCTCTTTAACCACCATTTTTTGCCGTATATTTGTGCTTTACGTGATCTTCGTCTAAAAGTATGTCTACACTATGTGTTCTTTCTGACTATGTAAGCTCGTTCCACTTGTATAATAAAACTTTCTATGTAAGCTCGTTCCACTTGTATAATAAAACTTTCTGACTATGTAAGGTCGTTTCACTTGTATACTAAAACTTTCTGACTATGTAAGCTCGTTCCACTTGTATAATAAACTTTTCTGACTATGTAAGCTCGTTCCACTTGTATAATAAAAGAGCTGTATGATATACTGTCATACTGTAAACTGATTTCATTAAGGATAACGTTGACGTGTGCATCCAACGTCACGGGATTTCTCTCTCAGCAATCGTTGTCAAATTTAATGATGGTCGAAAAGGTGTTCCTGTATATTAAAAGCATCGTTCCAATTTTGTTTCCCCATGATCGATATTTGTGAGCCCACATACCAAAACAAATGCAATTCTTCTTCTTCTTCTTCTTCAAACGTTCCATATTAACCACTTGTCAACCACTCTGTGTGATTTGTATGTGATCTGAGCCTAAGAACGATTGTACGTTGTGCCAATTATGCGCCTACAAGTAGGCCAGCACCTCCGATTTCTGCGCTGCTTTTTATATACTAGGGTAGCACCCTAGGGCCTACATCAGTCGCATCTTACGGTATGAATTGTAGGTTGCAGTGGTACTATTCTTTGCTTCCTTGCGGGCTCTGGAACCCCACGGGTTGATTAAATATGCTATTTTTCCACACAAATTGATTAAATAGCAGAAAATTAAATATTACTACACTCAAAGTTGTAATCTGTGTAAATAGCTAACATTATATCATCATCGAATATATTGATCAATCTTGAAGTTTGATGTCATATCTCAGATTTATTTTTCTTGTATTTTCTCAGAGACAATGACCAGGAAAATCAGACAACTACCTTCGATTGTCCGATTCCTAATACTGTCACGTTGAAGTCTAAAGTCTATTAAATTGATTTTTCTAAATTTTCATCTTTTATGTTTGAAGGATACTATATTTTTGTTATATTAATAGTGATGATGTATATTAACATATTAGAATAAAGGTGTTAACAACAAATGTTATCTTAATATCATATGCAGCTTAAACAAAAACAGAGTCTTGACAGAGACATGAATGTGGTTTAAAGAGAAACAGAGCATGCAAGCACATGTCGAAGAATCAATTTTGGAATATCACAATCAACAAAAGAAACCGCCCGAGTGGTTATAGGGGCCCAAATTTGGGTGTAAAGAATACAACCAATGTTACCTGCCGTGCATGTCGTAAGAGGCGACTAAGGAGGTTTGGATGAAATCGGATGCACATGTCGTAACCGTGTAGAAGTCCATGCGTTTAGGGGCCTACCAAACCAATGTGCAACGTATATACGTTCTTGGCAAAGATCAAACATATCACAAAGAATTATTAAAATTGGTCGCAGAGAACGAACGCAAAGAAGAATGAGAAGAACAAAAGAAACCAGCAATTCATTCAATCGTAAAAAGAAAAAAACGTAATAAAATAGCAAAGTCAATGTGTTAATTCAACTTATAGAAGAATAAGAGAATGGTCATTATCATTATCAGGTAGCTTGTCCCTTCCGGAACTTGGCTTCCATGACAGCAGTTCTGAAAACTATCTAATCTGTGCAAGATGACTGGCGTTAGCAGGAGTCGTTATAAGATCGTCAATGACATCTTGCACCCATCGTCCTCTAGGTCTTTCTCTTGTTCTTTTTACAGGGACCATTTCTTCCAAAAATTATCTTATCTTTCATTTTCCTTGATTTTATGTTTTTAATAACCAACTCTTTTTAATACCAAGCTGTTTAATATCAAGAGGTATGTAGAGAAAGGTAATATTGAAGCGGACTACATTACAGGTGAGGAGTGAACGACTTGAAACATCATAGACTGTCAGAGATCACACGATGTGATAGCTAACGTCTGGTGATGTGGTATTCCATGGCAATGACTGCCGCAAGAGATCTTAGCAATCCCCAGCGCTATTACGTACATGATTTGTGACATTAGGATATTCTAGTGTTGCAGTATCACTCCAGGGAGAAACACATCAGCAATTGCTGGCTCCGTCAGACTTAAACGTATACACTGCTGAACTATGACCTTTGAGCCGTATTGTGAATTATGATACATCTAGTATGTGCAAAAAATAAGTGTAGAGATCAAAATAAAATGAGACATTCCATATTAGAATATAAATATAATGTTGAATAAAAACTTATACATAAATCAAGGTTCTGAAGGATTTACTTCATTGCACCGGGTTTTACCACATTTGGCTCAGTCCCTGTGGTCATAAATGACAGGCTATTTTCCGAGAGTGTTACACAAAGTACAAACTCTGTAGCTCCAGTAACAATCATACAAATCTCATGAAAATTTGCACATGTGGCTCAGTATAGATTTGAACCCGCAACCTTCAGAGCGAAAGATAAAAGTCTTACGCATTTCGCCATAGAGACCACCAACTTATAAATGAAACAATATACTAGAATATACATTTGTTTTTTCATCTACTTCTTCCTGGGGATTGCTAAGATCTCTTGCGGCAGTCATTGCCATGGAATACCACATCACCAGACGTTAGCTATCACATCGTGTGATCTCTGACAGTCTATGATGTTTCAAGTCGTTCACTCCTCACCTGTAATGTAGTCCGCTTCAATATTACCTTTCTACTACTTCTACGTTTTCCTGGGCAGCAGGAACAGAGAAAACAATTACTGGTTGATGCAGATAGTATGACAACAGCGAAATATCCTCAATGTTTCATAAATGTTCTTTCCTTATGTTCTACATCTCTTCCTCTGCACAGTTTTATGATGGCTTTCGCCATGGGAGAAGTTATGCCAACTCATGACCAATTTGTCTTTATGAATAAAGAGATTTAAATTGACTTCATTACACCAGGTTTTATCCCATAAGTTCGGTCCCTTTCCGTAAAATGGCAGGCCACCTGTAGAGAGTATTGGACAAAGTCCCAACTCTGTAGCTCCAGGAATAATCCTACATGTATTTGGAAAAGAATGCACTCGTTAACAGAACGGCACAGACCGGATTGGAATCCGCAACCTTTGGAACGCAATGCATCAGCTTAACCCACTTAGCCACATATACTTCCCTATATATATATATATATATATACACGAGTATTGCATGCAAGAGAACGTGCAAATAAGTATTGACCCAAAAAGATTTAAACTTTTCCTTTCTAACTACACACATGCAAGAACTGAACACATTTGACACACATCTTAATGTGTAAATAAATGCGCGTTCTCTGTGCTTTATTACACACATTTCTCAAGAACATCTAAAGAACTCGTACTACATTTCGGACATGTTAACAAATATGATTCTATCAAGACTTCACTTACAGTACGGGCAGAACATTCTAACACAAAGGCAACATCTTACAATAAAGTGTAGTGATTAACACAGACTTAAGATGTTACATCAGGGATTAGGTCCACTAGAAATTGTTGAAGGACAGTTGTAGAAGTCTAAAATAGAAGGTTTTATATTATGAAAGATCTAGACATTTTATAGGCACTTAGGCAGATTCCATTAGTGTGGTGTAAAATTGGAAGGATTGTCTGCAGAGAATGGAATAAAGAAGATAACTGACAATAACGCAACAGGCATAGCAAGAGATGTATAATAAGTATCTATAGAAATCAGTCTTTAATAAGCAGAGTACAACTGGTACGATTGATGTCAGGTTGAATGCACTTGTTTCTCATTTTATCAGATCGAGTTAGACTTGTTTTACTTCTGGTCACTACACATTGCAGAGGTAAATGCATGCTCTTATATCTGGACTAGACAATGTGTCATGTTAGAAATAAGGGTAAGGGGTTCGAGTCTGTGTTTGGTTATTTATTTATTTTTCTGGATTCCCTTAATACTTGTACAATGTCTATTTATTGATCATATTCATTGCTTCCCCTGCTGTTCTTCTTTTAGAACAAAAACTCATTGTTCTTATCTTTGGTTGCAAAGTTTCTTTATATTCATACATGCACAGAAAAATAAGTAGTTGTTTAACATCTAGTCATGTTAGTCACTAGCGTAATACGTTCGTCTATCGACTCGCACACAAGAGGGTTGTGGGTTCAATCTCACACTCTGTGCTCCAACGTGAGGAAAGGATTTGGCCCGCCTACCATCTACACACTGGGATTGAAATAAGAAGCGAAGCAACTTCATAACATAAGGCTAGGGAAAATTGTATACTTTATATATGGTAATCACTGATATGAAAAATAAATAATGCTACTAATAATCTAAAGTTGAGGTACTTTTTTTGTTAGTATTACTACCTCTCTCTCAACCTGTGACATTACGCTCTTGGAGTTTAGTCATTTAGCTGCTCAGGACGCGACGCATATATACGTTTTCCTCATTCACTTCTAAAGACGCATTAACTTGTCTACGCATTAACACGTCTGTTATTATCTCTCCTCTTTGGCTAAAGACGTGTTAACACGTTATACATTGCTACTGTCACTGCTATAGAAGTACATTCACGTTTGTGACTTAGAAACAAAGAGTAGCTATTTTTAGCTCAGCCTTCAGAATGTATGTAGCAGCGAAAGGATTATGGAGACAACAAATGCACAATAGCCTTAATTGTTCTTAACCAATCTCTGTATTGTGCTTCAGCTGTGATTCTTTTCTTTCAGTTCCTGTTCGACTGTTCTCCACCAGGTGGTTTTGAGTCTTCCATGTTTTAGTTTACTCTGTGGTGTCCATCTCAGTTCATTTTGTGTAACAGAGTTTATCTCCATGCGTAATACATGGTTGGCCCACCTTCAGTGTCTCTTTTCGATGATAAAGTCCATATTCTCATGCTGATAATGTGTAAGAGGTTCATGGTTAGAAATAAACCCTTATTATATTCACACAAAATCTTTGTTTGTATGCGTGTATTGTCAAACAGAACAAATGTAATGTAGGGGAGCTCAAGTACCTACGATTATAACGTTCATATGTTGGGCACCATCACTTTTTTATATATCAGACTATACAGAAATGAAAGGAATATTTGATAAAGTTCGCTGCTGTGTCCTAGAAAGAACTATACCAAAAAAGCATCAAGTGGTTCTTGTGAATAATTTTGTAGATTACAGATTTTCAGATTAGTGCTCTCACAACAGATGCCCTAAAAATACAGTCGATCTCAAATGAATTCCTACTCTCCTTCATCGTGGTGTTTATGCCTCCCTTAATATAATATTGCCTCCCTCTTATATTTATATAGTGCTATATATCCTATTTGTATCCCATTGGATAACTATGGCTTCTACAAAAGATGTACACTGTGCCGTTCGTCGCTTTTATATTAATACAATCCTTCAATTCTCTTTCCACTCTTCTTCTACATGTTTCCTTTGTATTTGTATACCTTTTCTTCTCATACGATATACATCGGAGAACTTTCCTAGCCACAACCGTACTAGCATACGACACACATTACCAATATATCTCTACCGCTGCCTCTTAAATTAATTATGAACTCCAAAGATGAATATTGTATTCATCTCAACATCACTTTATTTGCTATCGTACTTGTCCAGAAACTTTGCAGGATTTACTTTTGACGAGTAAGCATATATATATAGTTAGAGAGAGAGAGAGAGAGAGAGAGAAATTATATAAATCTGCAAAATTGTGAGTAAATTAAAACTAACTCAGAATGAAGTCACATTCCCTTATCATTTGCATTGTTTATTTCTGATCAACTGGACCGTACTGATTGGGCAAGAGCGAGAGAGAGAGAGAATGAAATAATGAAGGTGAATACATAGTTCCTCCAAACAAAAAAACGAAATATCAATTTGATCAAAAAGCACAAATATAAGAAAACAGACAAATGACTCATTAATATCAAATAGCAAAAAATAGAGATCCTACTTCAAAAGATCTATTCCTTTGATGTTTTTCACCACAATAGATCGACATGTTAGCTTAAATATGCAGAGGTACACATCAAGAGTTACTTATTCCTGATAGACCTTCATTTACTTGTGTGTTTTTGTTGGTCTAAATAAATATACACTACCTGGGTTAGGCTGGGAAGGTGGATCAGGTATTGTTAAAATCGATGGAAAAGGTAAAGTAGGTGGTTAGTTACCTGAGCTCTATTTCTCTTGAGTTCCAGGGAAGCTTCCTTAATAAGTCGATTATATTCTGTTTGTATATACTACACTTAATTTATTATTATTATTTAAGCTCAATTCATTTAATTGAATCATCTTGTTCTTGTTAATAATACGAGCAAACCTGTTCACAGTGTTAAAGTATTTGTGTGAAACATAAGCATTTTACAACGAAATTAACGTATATGTTCGTTTGAATGTAAGTGTTACAAGAGTCATGTGTATACAATAAACAAAGAATATAACAAGAGTGTATCTTCGTTTGAATGTAAGTGTTACAAGAGTCATGTGTATTCAATAAACAAAGAATATAACAAGAGTATATCTTCGTTTGAATGTAAGTGTTACAAGAGTCATGTGTATACAATAAACAAAGAATAAAACAAATGGATCTATCCTTCTTCTCCTTCTTTGAATGCTCCATACAGACCACTTGTTAACCACTCGGTGTGATTTGTATGCGGTCTGAGCCTAAGAGCGATTATACATTGTGCCAGTTATGCGTCTGCAAATAGTTCAGAGACTGGTTGATATGTATCGTTTGAAGAAAAATAAAATTTGATTTATTGGTAAACTTCTCAGCGTTTCCCTCCGTTTTATGTTACCATCATTCTCCAATTCCGCAATTCAGCAAGAATATAGTAATAGAATACAGCAGATAGAAATGTAGAAATTCTTTGTTGTTCTGTGTAACTGTATTAGGTTGTCTCTTCTAGACTATCAACATCAGTATCTATTTCTCAGTATCTTTGAGTATCAAGCCAACATATCAACGTATTTGATTACTATTTGTTGTCGATGTTCTTTATAAGCAATGAACTTTCTAGTAAGAGTTATTTCTTTTACAGTAAAATTTTTGTATGTTCTATTTTGGTATTAACACCACTACTTCTCCTTCTTCTTTGCGTTCGTTCTTAACAACTAATTTTAATCACTCTTTCTAATATGTTTGATCTTTGCCAAGAACGTGTATACGTTGCACATTGGTTTGTAGGCCCATAAACGTATAGACTTCTACAAGTTTAGGACATGTGCATCCGATTTCAGCCAAACCTCCTTAGTCGCCTCTTACGACACGCGTGGCAAGTAACATTGGTTCTATTCTTTAAACCTCAAAGCTTGGCCCAGGTAACCACTCGGGCAAAACCACTATTAATATATGAGAGTCTCCAGTAGGGGTTTGATTACTTCCTACGTAGAACGCTCGGAATATTTTCCAGTGATGCCAGATCCCAATGTAGAAGCGATCGAGATTTTAGCCTTATCGGAGACGGAAGATAACACAAACGTTTATGGCACTAAAATTGATCCATTCAAAAAATCCTTAGCATTTGAAAATCAATAAGAGTATACTGCAAAGCAGTTGTGTGGGCAAAATATGTTTTAAATATTTGAAATAGAATTTCAATAAATGTTGTGTTTCTTTTTCAAAACGTACATCGGGGAACCCGTGCTATAGACTTTGTGCATTGTATCTACCTGGGTTAAGAAATCAATCCGATCACTGATAATTGTTCACCACAATGCAATGAGGATAGCGTTATCAATAAATCACTTAGTCAATGATTGAAATGGCGAATCTTATTTTAGAAACGTATGTATGCACATTCATATGTTGTCTTCTTCTTCTTCACTTTTCAACTCCCAACGGAGCACAGGTCTTCAACAAACTTCTTCCATTAATTTCTCACTCCTGTTATCCTTTCCAATTCGTTCCATGTTTTACCTGTCATTTTAATATCATACTCCAGCTCTCTTCTCCAGGTGTGTCTAGGCCTTCCCCTACTCCTCTTTCCCTGAATGTACCAAAATAGTGCTTGTCTTGCAATGCTTCCGGTTGATCTTTTCAATGTGTGTCCTATCCATCACCAGCGTCTCACATTCAAATGTATTTATAAATATTTCTGAACGACTCTTACATTTTTGACTCCATACCTAATCTTGTTTATGCATTGCTTTATAACTTGTGCTTGCTGGGTATGTCTTGATAGGTGTAGTATATGCATCTAGCCCGAGCCCGATACGGGCTCACAAGTCATCTACGCACACACAGACAAACATAGCGCAACTACATTCCCTTGGATGAAAATTTGTGTGGTCATCATCACCCGTAATGGACGAGCATCATATGTATGTAGGCATGCTTGTATTTGTTCGCTGCTTTGTAAATTACAGAGAATGGTTAGCTAAAAGGTCTCAAACGGGCCTAAAGACGAAGGATTAACTTCAATGCATTTGGTTTACCATATATGGCTCAACCCATCTCTACCGAAATAATACACCCACTTGCTAAGTGTATTGTAAATCAACATGAACTCGTAGTACCGACAACAACCCTTTAAATCTCTTGAAAAATGCACATATAAACAGGATGACATGCTGCGAATTCCATCCCACAACCTTTCAAACTCAAATCAACAGATTAACCTCTTATCCGCAGAGATCCAAAACTAGCAACATTTATGTAAAGAATGTATAAAGAACATAGAACACTAATTATGAAACTAGTTAAAAGAACTAGTAATGTCATTTTAAAAAACGACTTATGTCAATCCAAGAACGAGTAATTCATTCTAAATAATGAATAATGAAAGTTAAAATAAAAGAAATGACGAAAATTACAAAACAAATAATATAATTTTGAATCACACAACATCCAGTTTGAGGAAGGAATAGTGACATGTAAATGAAGTAATAGTGACATGTAAATGAAGTAATAGTGACATGTAAATGAAGTAATAGTGACATGTAAACTACGAATAAATGAAAAGTGTATCGCATACTTTAAAGTATAACACCATTAACCACAGTAAACGAGTCGTTGATTTGATAGAAACAACTTATACTTTCAGTATTTTCTCATTGTTTTCTTAACGGTGAGGTCTATTTTTTACCGTTCGTAAAAATCTACGGAAACGAATTTACTTTCAAACTGCCCGCCGTGGTTTTTGAACCAGGTACGCTTGGGTTTGTGTCGAGATCACTACCGCTTCAACTACAGACGCCCACTACGAAATAACGAAAATTTAAAGACCGAGTATTGACATTTAAAGAACGGAAAGGAAATTTAAGAAACGAATAAAAGCATTTAAAGAACGAGTAATGGGATTTAAAGAACGAACAATGCAATTTAGAGAAAGTGTAACTTAATTTTATAATCAAAAATAGAAATAGAAGAAAGAAGAGTAATGAAATATAAAGATCGATTATTGGAATAGAAAGAGAATGTAATACAAGCTGAAGGGAGAGTAATGTGATTGAAGGAAAGACCAATAGGGCTTAATCATGACGATTAAATAGAATTGTTTGGATCAATTGAGGAACACATAAAGATTGAACTTAAAATATAATAGCAGTGTATAATCACAATATATATGAGACTGCAGTGAAATTATTGTATTGGTAAAACACGTAATCACAAAGTACTGTAGTTCTACAAATTACAAAAACAATGACAATATACAGCAACATTATCTCCGTATTTTGTCGTCCATATGTAATTGTTTTTTTAAATTCGTCACTCCTGTTGTTCGTTTGCTTGATAAAGTAAATGTCTTGTTGGTCGAAATGTTGCTGTATATTGTAATTGTTTTTGTAATTTGTAAAACTACAGTACTTTGTGATTACGTGTTTCGCCAATAGCAGGGTAGTGCGTGCTACTTCGTATAATCCAAACGTAGTTTATTAAAGTGGATGTACAGAGAGACCAGCATACAAATGTGGACCACCGAAACAACTTACTGACAATATCTAATATATGTAGTCACAAGTTTTTCTACTTGGAGGAAAGACTGGATTATATAGATACACGAATGTGTTACTTGTAGTTAGTATATTTGTACCAGACTGTACATTCTTTATTTATTATTCAATCAAAAACTGACTTTTTGACCAGTTCTGAAACAAAGTGATTGTGTTTGGAAAAGTTAGGAATCAGTCAATTTTTACTTAATATCCTTTTGTCATTATTAATGATCCCCTTTCGTGACATTTAGTGACCAGTCCGATAAAAGAGATCTTGTGTGCGACAAAGTTAGTACTTAGTTAGTACATGGACACCATCATACCTTATTTAAGATCACCACTCGGGACATTATTGGCTGACCAGGCTGACAAGAGAAAACATTGTACAGGACAAAGTTAATAGTTAGTAACTGTTTACTCTATGTCTCCCCATCAGTAACTATTAAAGACCGTGGGGAGGAGTTAACGTTTCCAAGAGGGTGTAAAAAATAACCAAGAGTTAAAAAAAAGATTAGGTTGCCTGGACATAAATAAGCTGGACCGTCTCCTTTCTTCCTATCTCATTTAGCGTGTTCATTTCGAACTAAATTTGTTACCGTGGTTTATATTTCCTTTCCCATGTATTGTGCGACTTGTTTTGTGATCAGGAGTGGTGTTTTCTGTTTCATGTTTTGTAGTTTCAACTATACAGTGTAAAATTATAGAAACTGTATCTATTACACTGTATAAAGTTCATCTACTTTCAGTCACCAGCAGTATATTTAACTAGTTCTTGAAGCTCTATCTCCGTGTTCGTTATCAGAACACAGTGTTTTCAGTATATCTAAGGTTATTTATGTTACTTAGACCTAATACATACATAAATACACACACGCACTCACACACCCGCACGCGCATGCACGTATATACACACGCACACACGCATGCACACACAGGCACACATATACATAAATAAGTACATATATACTATACGCATCGACAGCCTTCACAAACCGATGTGATATTTTAAACTATTCTTTTTAGCCAAATCGAATGATTTTCATTGAAAGAGAAAAAGAGACATTGAGATAGAGAAACAGAGAGAGAGAGAGAGAGAGAGAGAAAGATATAAATAGTGAGGTACATGCAGGACCGTGAGGTATATTTTCTCAGTATGATGCAAGTCTCGAAATGCCGCCCTTAAATTCTTTTTTTCTTTAAAATAACCTCCAATTGTCATTTTGATTTTGCTGCTTATGCCGCCCCCATTACGGCACCGCCTGATGCGGCCGCCTCTCTGTATCATAGCACGGCACGGTCCTGGGTACATGTAAAATTAGATAACAAACATATTTATCTTGAGATAAAGCGGTATATTGATCTACGCTGATAAGAAATGTTTATAAAGAACGCATATTTAACAATGAAATATTCTATTAGAGAGAAGCAAATACAATTTCATGAAAACATTGTGAAATTTAAACAGATTTAAGGCAACTTGAAATATAATTTATTATTTTTTTATCTGCTTTGAATCTTATCTTCATGTACCTATTATCACTTCTTGTGTCACGCATTGAATTCTCAAACTTGCTTTGTTGGAAATCCAATGTTCAAAGATATTATTCGATTGATTTATTGATTTTATCATCAGTTTGGTACCATATATAGTTCAATGTTCTGCTGCATTTATCTCCCACATTTTTATTTAGAATTTACGAAACTGTTCTTTATCAATCTTTAATAATGTTCTGTCCACATATCTAGTACTGATCATCGTGTCGATATAGGCGATACACTCCCCTCTCTAAGATGGCTATCAGCAATGTATCTTGTGTTCAAAGATAGAACAGTTTCTAAAATAGCCTGCATTCCGACGTGCAATTTTCTCAGAGACAAGAAAATGTGCAGGAAGGCATGCAAAAAATTTACTAGCAAAATAAATTATATCAAAGGGTTTGACGGTAACATAAATTCAATGGTGTCTTAAAATTGTATAAGCTATGTAGGTCAGTCACATGAGACCCAGTTAATAGACATTATATGTAGGTCAGTCACATGAGAGCCAGTTAATAGACATTATATGTAGGTCAGTCACATGAGACCCAGTTAATAGACATTATATGTAGGTCAGTCACATGAGACCCAGTTAATAGACATTATATGTAGGTCAGTCACATGAGACCCCGTTAATAGACATTATATGTAGGTCAGTCACATGAGACCCAGTTAATAGACATTATATGTAGGTCAGTCACATGAGACCCAGTTAATAGACATTATATGTAGGTCAGTCACATGAGACCCAGTTAATAGAAAAAATTAAATTTAGGTCAGTCACATGAAACCGAGTTAATAGACATTATATGTAGGTCAGTCACATGAGTCCCAGTTAATAGACATTATATGTAGGTCAGTCACATGAGACCCAGTTAATAGAAAAAATTATATTTAGGTCAGTCACATGAGTCCCAGTTAATAGACATTATATGTAGGTCAGTCACATGAGACCCAGTTAATAGAAATTATATGTAGGTCAGTCACATGAGACCCAGTTAATAGACATTATATGTAGGTCAGTCACATGAGACCCAGTTAATAGAAATTATATGTAGGTCAGCCACGTGAGACCGAGTTAATAAACATTATATGTAGGTCAGTCACATGAGACCCAGTTAACATATATTAATTATATTTATTAGTCAAATGAGGCCGAGTTAGTATGAGTAGTTCTACATCTGAGTCATTATAAACGATTTTATTCTGTCATCAGACACTGAATCAGCATAAAGTATATATGTCATTTATCTGAGGCTGGGTTAGTATGTATTATCCATCAGTCATCTGAGGCTGGGTTACATGTTGAATCATAAGTTTACCCCTTATAACTGAGTCAAACAGTTTACAACTTCGAATGTCTTCACATTTAACGTTATAGTTATGTACAGATGTTAAATACATATGTGGTGAGAATGTAACAATGTCTGTCTCCCACTTGCACGTCGAACCATTCTGATATTTCGTCTTCTTCTCGAGCATATGCTTGTTATTGGTGATAAAAGGTATTGTTTTGGTGCATCAAATATGATGAAAACCTCATGTCTCACTTTCTTTCTCGATCCCCGCCTAGACTGATGAACCAGATTTTATCATGAATTCTACCGTGGTTGTAAGGGACTCCGTTCCTCCGTACAGCATCTCGCGAAGCTCTGTGTTTATATGCCATGTTTCTTTTCTGAGGCCTGCTATCAATTGGCAATCTTGTAGTATGTGCTCGGCAGTCATGTCCACCTTTTCGCATGGGCACAGGCTACTTGTGAGAGCCGCGGTAGCGTAGTTGTTAGTGAACTCGCTTCTCAAGGCTGGTGGTCTGGGTTCAACTCCCACAGTGCGCGTGGAATTTTTCCCGACCTAGACGGCTCTCAGGTCGGCCCAGCCTCAACTGGGCACCAGACATGTTCTGGGAAAGTAAAGGCGGCCGGCTTGATGCTGACCACATCACCCATCGTGTGCCGATTGTCAATGAAAAATACAGGCCTAACACTGTATTGCCCTATATACCACAAGGTAGGAAAGGGTTCCTTTACTTTTTTTTCTTTTTACAGGCTAGTTGTGCCAATTTTAAAGTTGCTAAACATGTGGGTGCGAAGCTTGTTGTGGCCGGTACGGAGGCGGAATATAGCAAAGTGTTCACTACGAGATAGACCATAGTACCCCTAGCTGTTGTTGCACTGTGAATTGTCTTTCGTCCATTTGTCTTTATAGTGCCAGCCGGTGGTTGTTCTGGTTTCCTCCTAACTGATCTCAAGATCAGTCTGTGGTAGTCGCCCGCCTTCCTTAGCTAGCTTGTCGGCTTGTCATGTCTCTCATATTATTTTATAATTGATGATGTTGCATATAGTCGAACGACTGGGATACACTATAAAGAAACAAGTATGGAGAACAACAATGCGTTCTTAGAAAAAAAAACAACTATATAATAATTGGATTCTACGAAAAAAGTTAATTCTTATGTTTCATTTATGTAAACCTATACGCTCTGATATTACCAAAAACAAAGGTTCTTCTTGAGGTTGAAAGAGCGTGCCTCTGCTTAAAGAGGTTTTAATCCCCTACACGCCCGTGTGGTACCGGGGCCCACAGGTGAAGCATAGAATAGTACCACTGCGACCTACAATGCATGTCGTAAGAGGCGACTAATGTAGGACCTAGGGATGCTACACTAGTAAATAAAAGCAGCGCAAAATCGGATATGCTGGCCTACTTATGAGCGCATAACTGGTACAACATAAATCGCTCTTAGGCTCAGATGACATACACATCACACCGAGGGGTTGACAGGTGGTTGATATGGAGCGTTCGTAGAAGAAGAATCCTCTACCTAATAAACACAAACAAAAAAACAAACAATGATTTCTTAGCATTTCTCAAATGAAACTTAAAATGTGATATTTTGTGTTTCTAGTTTTATTTAAATACCCATGAGTAATGCATATATTTAGTATTAACTTTATTTATATTCTCTTTATGGTAATCTGCAATATTATTTGACTAGCAAGACCCATTGAAGCAGTAATTAGATGGTTGTTGTATAGCTTTAAATTGGCTTTCTTTGGGAATGCAGTCGGACATTTTACATGTTTTAGACATTGATTTGGCCCATGTTTTAGACCATGTTTTAGGCCAAGTTTTGAATCATGTTTAAATATGATTTGGCCTATGTTTTAGGCATGTTTTAGGCCAAGTTTTGGGTCATGTTTAAATACACTACTCCAGATTATCAAATATATTATATAATAGATGTGAATATTGACCTCTGCTCCTTCTTGAATCTGATGAGTTGGTATATCATTGCGTCCTCGTGTCTTTCATTTTTTCAGCCATTTTTGTATTAGCTGGACGTAATTCCTCCAACATATCTTCTGGTTTGTTCTAATAACTTTCCATCATCATATATAAGTTCTTAGTATGTATGGAAACCTGGAAATGGTGTAGTCTTTACTGTACTGAAGGGTGCCGGATCGTTCTGGGAGGCCAAGGTTTGGGTAGCCAGACATCGACGAAAGTCGAAGACAAATTTTGAGACCGTGTACTCCGCGAGGAGCAGAGAAGAATACAAGAAATACGAAGATTAGTAGTCTGGCCAGATATTTTGCTAAAAGTAAAATCTTCACACTAAATATAATTAAAGATATAGCTGTAATCCAACCGGCACAAGTGTTCCATCCATTTTAAGAAACGTTCATAGAGAAGAATGACAATGGTGAAAAAAAATGAAGCATATGTCAACAGCTCGCTGTTCGTTACTCTGTCACTTAAGGAGTTCCGAGTATACATCCCAGAGCATGTGGAATGCATATATTTTTCGTTCCTGACATGCGTTCATCTTCTATAACTCGATGAAATAAGGTGCACAACGCGTAGGCGTATCTCTCTTATTATATATATATCTATGCGTGTTTGCAGATAGAAATGTACATGCGTATCCACACATATGCTCACACACACACGCAAGTATACACATATAATGACAGACATGTGAGAAAGAGAGATAACCAAATTGATTTTCTGTAGACCTCGCATCGTGATATCTTCTATAGACCTCGCATCGTGATATCTTCTTCTTCTATTTTCTATTTTTCTCGAATCCTGTTTTCCTTCACATTGTCAGAATACGAAGAGGTTTATAGAACGGGCATTTATGTTCGCTTTATGATTAGTGTTTTTCACAGCTTCTGTTATTTCTGAATTCCACCTATTCCGTGTACGGCATTTTGCTATGCATCCAGTGTATTGAAGCAGCAAAGCTCTTTGGGACGTACTGTCTGTTGGTAATATGCTTATGTTGCTGAATCATTTAATTTGTTGTTTCTTGATGAAGTACAGTACTGATACCAACTTTTTCTTGATGTCTTCATTTCTAAACCTGTCTCTTCTTTAAATTCCCAGCATTCTGTCTAGACACGTTATCTGTGTCATGACTAGTTTTCTTCTATCGTTTGATGTCAGCGTCCAGGTTTGGCACTGATAGTATAATGTTGGGAGAAAGATTATGTTGTACAATGCTCGTTTAATGTTCATAGTGACATGTTCGCATTTTAAAATTGGTGCCATTTGTTCTATGATTTGATTTGATTTATTGCATCTATGATGGATTTCGTTAGTTATTCTTCCATTTACTGAAAAATTATCCCTAAGTATTTTAAGTCTTTTACTGCCATTAATTCTTGTTTTTGTCTATGGAGATATTGGTTTTGTTTTCCTCTCTAATGTCATTACTTCAGTTTTGGCAACGTTTATTATCATATTGTATTCATTACACGCTAGTATGAACAAATAAAATTAGTAAAAACAACTTACGGTAACATTAATTCTAGAAGATGAAATGGAAATCAAGATGTATTTAAGTACATACATTTATGCCAGCACGATCTCATGGACATATATTGATGTATATTAACAGATCCGTACATGCACAGATCTTAGTTGACACACATACTCATGTACTCACATATAGTTGGCTAGTGTGTCCCTCTTCGTGTCAAAGGCCGCACATAGGACAGAGGTTTTAAAACACCATGTGATGCGGTTCGTTGCTAGCAGTTGGAGATCTTGTATGGTTTTACATCCCAAAGTTTTACTTTCTTGTAGGATTGTTCTTCGAAGAGTGGTCTTAGGTCTTCCACGTTTTATTTTCCTAACTGGTGACCACATAAGGACTTGTCAATTTAGTCTCTTTTCGTCTGATCTAAGAACATGACCTAAATATTTCCACCTTCGTTCTCTTATAATATTCCTTACTCACATATGCTCATCTACAATAGCTTATACTTACACTTACATATGCTCACACATACACAGACTTACACGAACAATGATCTCACACATTTACATATGCTCAAACATTCACACACATATTTACACTCACATATACTCTCACACATACATTTACACTCATACATGCTCACACACATTCATTTATCCTCACAAACACGTACATTTACATCTGATCACACACATACACACTCACAAAGCCTCCCAGACGACATACATTCGCATGTACTCTCTAACACACACACATACACAGAACACACTTATATATGTTCAAGTATGCACATATACACCTACATATGCACATGTACGCATATATGCTCGCACCATACACAT
Organism: Arion vulgaris; assembly: GCA_020796225.1. NCBI lineage: Eukaryota > Metazoa > Mollusca > Gastropoda > Stylommatophora > Arionidae > Arion > Arion vulgaris. The sequence continues at coordinate 18,780,882 of CM036756.1, forward strand.
ACACATACAATTACATACACTCACACAGTGGCGGCTCGTCATTAAGGGCCATTGGGGCCGGGCCCACCAAAAATAAAGTGTAACGTGTACTTATTATTTTATAAATTAAAATATAACCTAACCCAAAACCATGATTTTTCCGAAAATTTGTGTCTGGCTCCACCAACAAAAATGAGCACGAGCCGCCGCTGCACTCACACATACACACACACACACACACACACACACACATACACATATACAACACACCCTCACAAACAATTATACTATTATTTGAGCTCAAATATGTTTCACTTCTGCCAATATCCGCTTCCAATACGAATCCAACCTGTATCTAATAAAATATTTCCTCTCATCCTCCCTTCATATGAATTCTCTCTACCTCTCAAACGGTATGTCCCCTCACTCCCACTCTATTGACATAGCAAGTATGAGAGGTGTTGTTCTAGCATCGTGACTAACAGATGACATTAGAAACCTAGTTTGATACAAGTGTACACCGTATGTTGGTGCCCTCTGTGACACGCTCACCTACAGACTCTCTTTATTCTCTGCTCACTGTGAATCTAACGCTTGCTGGTCCCTGCAGGCTGATCATCACGTCAGTGATAGAACATCCACGAGCTTGACGCATGTTCATAACACATTTTGTGTATCTTCATCAATTCTCAACATTGTTTACTCCAAACACCGGGTGAATACACACACATACATACACACACCCACAACCTCACCATCGCATTCTTAATATGTATACATACACACACGCATATTTGATATATACTTTGCATACACACAGATATATATATATATATATATATATATATATATATATCACCTGTTTCTTTTAGTAGTCTTCAAACTGCAATACAGACAGAATGAATGAATGCAATATATATATATCTTGCATTCATTCATTCTGTATGTATCGTAGTATGAAGACTACTAAAAACAAAAACAGGTTCGACCAATTACATCATTAAATGCGTATATGTTTGTATGTGAAAATCAACATAAAATGGAACGAAATCAGAAGTCATGAAATCAGAGAAATATCTGGTCAACCACTAGTAACAACTGTTATAAGAAAGAGAAGATGGAGATATGTTGGACATACCTTGAGAAGAAATGATCAACGAATATCAAAGCAGGCAGTGAAGTGAGATGCAAAGGGTTCAAGAAAGAGAAGATGGAGATATGTTGGACATACCTTGAGAAGAAATGATCAACGAATATCAAAGCAGGCAGTGAAGTGAGATGCAAAGGGTTCAAGAAAGAGAAGATGGAGATATGTTGGACATACCTTGAGAAGAAATGATCAACGAATATTAAAGCAGACATTGAAGTGAGATGCAAAGGGTTCAAGAAAGAGAAGATGGAGATATGTTGGACATACCTTGAGAAGAAATGATCAACGAATATTAAAGCAGACATTGAAGTGGGATGCAACGGGTTCAAGAAAGAGAGGACGACCTAAGGAGACCCTGAAACAAACTTTGCTGAGAGAGTCAAGAAATATCAGTCTCACTTCCATGTAGGAGATTGAGCGGGTTGCCCAGGATAGAGCGGTATGGAGAAATTACTTGCAGACCCTATGTAACGTATTACGGTCCGAGAGGAATTATTATTTATTTAAGTTTGTGTATATATATGCACGTGGTGTGTGTGCGTGTGGTGTGTGAGTGTTTTGGTGTATGCATATTAGATACCTTAACAATGTATGCTCTCTCCGAATTGAAGGTTGGCATTATTATATTTCCGAATATGTCTGTTTCTTGCGATGACGCTGCATTCAACCCATACTGTTCTTTCTACATCTTTTTAATGATACCCTCGCAATTATATTTATGTCTTCATTCTGCATATTTATCATCAACTTCAATCTTGCATTCAGCATCTTGTAATGTCTTTGTAGATGTCCAATATCTCTGATATATCCTTATTTGATCTTGTTCAATCCTTAGCCCTTCACATTTCTAATCTTGTTCACATTTTCATCATTGTTATTTGTTTTTTAAAACCATGAAATACGACAAATCTTCTATAAAATCCACATCTCAAAGAACGCAATTTTGTGTTTAAGCTTCGTCTTTAGTAATATTGTTTCTGTGCAATAGATACATTCTATATATATATAAATTTATTGTATTGTTTCTGTACAATAGATACATTCTATATATATATATATATGTTTTTTTTGTTTTTTTTCCGATCCAGAAGCACTTGAGCTTTCAGCTCTTTGGCTCTGTGCCATGGACATGGTAACCCTTCGGTTCGGTGCCACGAACATCGTAAACCTGGAGAACCTGTGGCTTTTCTGCCAGCCCGCGGAAGTGAACCCGCACTGACAGAGGGTTTGTCACCCGTCGTCCAACGCACTACGAACACGCTGGACAGGCGGGCATCTATATATATATATATATATATATATACAGCACATGGTAACACATTTGTGTTTTTTATTTATTTTTATATTAACTTTTTTTCATAACGATGAATATAATTTTAGCCTACCTATTACTTTTTTAACCTTTGTTTCACATCTTCCATTCTCTATTATTCTAAATCCAAGCTGTAAGGGACTCTTACTTGTTTCATTTTCAGTTCATATAATCTGATGTTTAATTGTTTTGTTTCACTTGCTTTCTTTAATTATCATATATTTTGTTTTCACAATATATTAATATTAAAATTAATAAGAATGCATTCAAACTCCAACGTATGCAGTGTCTTCTACAACAGAACATCAGGTAAGGAGGTGAGAGGAAGACCACGAAAACGATGGATAGGTAGCATAGCAGAATCCTGTAAAAGCAAAAATAACAATCACCCAAACCACCAGAACAGCACAAGACAAAAACAGAAAACCACGACACTGGGCAACAACCTGGTAGCAGTGTGACGACACTGGGCAACAACCCGGTAGCAGTGTGACCACAAAAGAAACAAGAAGAATATGAACATTATTATTTAACTGACAAAATAAAATGTGCCAATCTCATCAAACTATTTCACAGAAGAAGAACCGAAGATACTACTTATCTAGGTTCTGGTATTCTTGTTCCACCAATTGTAAACATATAAACAAGTTGATTGAATTGTAAACATATAAACAAGTTGATTGAATTGTAAACATATAAACAAGTTGATTGAATTGTAAACATATAAACAAGTTGATTGAATTGTAAACATATAAACAAGTTGATTGAATTGTAAACATATAAACAAGTTGATTGAATTGTAAACATATAAACAAGTTGATTGAATTGTAAACATATAAACAAGTTGATTGAATTGTAAACATATAAACAAGTTGATTGAATTGTAAACATATAAACAAGTTGATTGAATTGTAAACATATAAACAAGTTGATTGAATTGTAAACATATAAACAAGTTGATTGAATTGTAAACATATAAACAAGTTGATTGAATTGTAAAGAACTCACATTTTACATAATTTGTGTATGTTATCTAATAAATGCAATCTTGTTTGTCTCTTCTTTGCATCTCAAATTATTCTAATGTCTTTACACTACTGTCTTTATTCTACTGTCTGTATTCTACTGTCTTTATTCTACTGTCTGCATTCTACTGTCTGTATTCTACTGTCTTTATTCTACTGTCTTTATTCTACTGTCTGCATTCTACTGTCTGTATTCTACTGTCTTTATTCTACTGTCTTTATTCTACTGTCTTTATTCTACTGTCTTTATTCTACTGTCTTTATTCTACTGTCTTTATTGTCTTTATTCTACTGTCTTTATTCTACCGTCTTTATTTTACTGTCTTTATTCTACTGTCTTTATTCTACTGGCTTTATTCTACTATCTTTATTCTACCGTCTTTATTCTACTGTCTTTATTCTACTGTCTTTATTCTACTGTCTTTATTCTACTGTCTTTATTCTACTGTCTTTATTCTACTGGCTTTATTCTACTATCTTTATTCTACCGTCTTTATTCTACTGTCTTTATTCTACTGTCTTTATTCTACTGTCTTTATTCTACTGTCTTTATTGTCTATATTCTACTGTCTTTATTCTACTGTCTTTATTGTCTTTATTCTACTGTCTTTATTCTACTGTCTTTATTCTACTGTCTTTATTTTACTGTCTTTATTCTACTGTCTTTATTCTACCGTCTTTATTCTACTGTCTTTATTCTACTGTCTTTATTCTACTGTCTTTATTATACTGTCTTTATTCTACTGTCTTTATTCTACTGTCTTTATTATACTGTCTGTATTCTACTGTCTTTATTATACTGTCTGTATTCTACTGTCTGTATTATACCGTCTTTAATGTCTTTATTCTACTGTCTTTATTCTACTGTCTTTATTCTACTGTCTTTATTGTCTTTATTCTACTGTCTTTATTCTACTGTCTTTATTCTACTGTCTTTATTCTACTGTCTTTATTCTACTATCTTTATTCTACCGTCTTTATTCTACTGTCTTTATTCTACTGTCTTTATTCTACTGTCTTTATTCTACTGTCTTTATTCTACTGTCTTTAGTGTCTTTATTCTACTGTCTTTAATGTCTTTATTCTACTGTCTTTATTCTACTGTCTTTATTTTACTGTATTTACTGTCTTTATTCTACTGTCTTTATTGTCTTTATTCTACTGTCTTTATTCTACTGTCTTTATTCTACTGTCTTTATTTTACTGTCTTTATTCTACTGTCTTTATTGTCTTTATTCTACTGTCTTTATTCTACTGTCTTTATTCTACTGTCTTTATTCTACTGTCTTTATTCTACTGTCTTTATTCTACTGTCTTTATTCTACTGTCTTTATTCTACTGTCTTTATTCCACTGTCTTTATTTTACTGTCTTTATTATACTGTCTTTATTCTACTGTCTTTATTCTACTGTCTTTATTCTACTGTCTTTATTCTACTGTCTTTAATGTCTTTATTCTACTGTCTTTAATGTCTTTATTCTACTTTCTTTATTTTACTGTCTTTATTCTACTGTCTTTATTCTACTGTCTTTATTCTACTGTCTTTATTCTACTGTCTTTAATGTCTTTATTCTACTGTCTTTACTGTCTTTATTCTACTGTCTTTAATGTCTTTATTCTACTGTCTTTACTGTCTTTATTCTACTGTCTTTATTGTCTTTATTCTACTGTCTTTATTCTACTGTCTTTATTCTACTGTCTTTATTCTACTGTCTTTATTCTACTGTCTTTATTTTACTGTCTTTATTCTACTGTCTTTATTCTACTGTCTTTATTCTACTGTCTTTATTCTACTGTCTTTAATGTCTTTATTCTACTGTCTTTACTGTCTTTATTCTACTGTCTTTATTGTCTTTATTCTACTGTCTTTACTGTCTTTATTCTACTGTCTTTATTTTACTGTCTTTATTCTACTGTCTTTATTCTACTGTCTTTATTCTACTGTCTTTACTGTCTTTATTCTACTGTCTTTATTCTACTGTCTTTATTCTACTGTCTTTATTCTACTGTCTTTATTCTACCGTCTTTATTGTCTTTATTCTACCGTCTTTATTCTACTGTCTTTATTCTACTGTCTTTATTCTACTGTCTTTTTTCTACTGTCTTTATTCTACTGTCTTTATTCTACTGTCTTTATTCTACCGTCTTTATTCTACTGTCTTTACTGTCTTTATTCTGCTGTCTTTATTCTACCGTCTTTATTGTCTTTATTCTACCGTCTTTATTCTACTGTCTTTATTGTCTTTATTCTACTGTCTTTATTCTACCGTCTTTATTCTACTGTCTTTATTCTACTGTCTTTATTGTACTGTCTTTATTGTACTGTCTTTATTGTACTGTCTTTATTGTACTGTCTTTATTGTACTGTCTTTATTTTACTTTCTTTACTGTCTTTATTCTACTGTCTTTATTCTACTGTCTTTATTCTACTGTCTTTATTCTACTGTCTTTATTCTACTGTCTTTATTCTACTGTCTTTATTCTACTGTCTTACGTGTTATCGAATATCTACTTGTTGTTCATAATATAATGTTTCAGTTAGAAGGATCAAATGTCATAGAAATCTCAGTTCCTTCATATTGCTTCACATTTCCTTCATATTACTTCACATTTCCTTCATATTGCTTCACATTTCCTTCATATTGCTTCACATTTCCTTCATATTACTTCACATTTCCTTCATATTGCTTCACATTTCCTTCATATTGCTTCACATTTCCTTCATATTGCTTCACATTTCCTTCATATTGCTTCACATTTACTTCATATTGCTTCAAATTTCCTTCATATTGCTTCACATTTCCTTCATATTGCTTCACATTTCCTTCATATTGCTTCACATTTCCTTCATATTGCTTCACATTTCCTTCATATTACTTCACATTTCCTTCATATTGCTTCACATTTCCTTCATATTGCTTCACATTTCCTTCATATTGCTTCACATTTCCTTCATATTACTTCACATTTCCTTCATGTTGCTTCACATTTCCTTCATATTTCTTCACATTTCCTTCATATTGCTTCACATTTCCTTCATATTACTTCACATTTCCTTCATATTACTTCACATTTCCTTCATATTGCTTCACATTTCCTTCATATTGCTTCACATTTCCTTCATATTGCTTCACATTTCCTTCATATTACTTCACATTTCCTTCATATTACTTCACATTTCCTTCATATTGCTTCACATTTCCTTCATATTGCTTCACATTTCCTTCATATTGCTTCACATTTCCTTCATATTGCTTCACATTTCCTTCATATTAATTCACATTTCCTTCATATTGCTTCACATTTACTTCATATTGCTTCACATTTCCTGATGATGTATATAGTCGAAAGCCTTGGTATAAATTTATAAAACAGGTATAGCAGGTCTACATTGAACACTCTCTGCATGTCTTGAAAATGTTTACCATGTTAAAAATGTGTTCCCTGGCGCCTCTGCCATATTTAACTCCCCGTGGAATTCATATTTTACTTATTCATTATTTCTACCCTCGTTATGATAATCCGTAATGTGATTTTGTTTGCATGACTTGTTCAAGCAAAAGTGTTCTAGCTGTTGCATAGCTTGACATTGACTTTCTTTGGGACTTAATGACACATATTGATCTTGTCCTTGTTTCCAGGCTACAACATTCCAAACCTTGACGAAGATTGAATGATAAATGTAAATACTTGTCACATATCTCTTGCTCGCGTATAGTTCAGTTTATATCATCATAAGTGGGACGGATTAACGCAATGCATAAGAGCTCGTCTATCGATTCGGACACAAGAGGGATATGTGTTCAATCCTACACTCCACATGTGAGGAAAGGAATTGGATATCCTACCTAATGCACACTAGGGCCTAGAAATGTGAAGCGACAGAAACGTCATACCTTAAGGTCTGAAAAGGCTACAGAAATTGTCATTAATTTTATAATCGTGTCCTGGTACCGTTCCTGTTTTCGAGATGTTGTATTGCTACACATATTTCCTTTAACTTAGGTTCATGACCTTTCTCTTTAATTGCTATTGTTTCATCTACAATCTTTGTGTTGCCTTCATACATAAGTAAACAGTAAACAGTAAAAGTGAAGGAACAATTTTTATACCATGTTGTATATAGGGGGATACTGTGTTAGTCCAGTATTGTGCACTGATCGTAGCACACGAGAGGTGGTGTGGTCAATATCACCCAGGATGCCTTTACTTTCCAGTACTTTTTCCTGGTACTCAATTAAGGTTGGGTCAACATGCAAGACGTTACGATCGGAAACAATTCCACACCCACGTGTGGAATTGAACCTTGATCATCAGGCTAAGAAGTGAGTTCACTAGCAACTACACTACTGCCGCTCTCATACATGTCTCTACATTATCTCTTTCATTTTTGAAGCTTGTGTTTGCTGTCTGTTAATATGTTATCATTTATATCACTCATTGCATGTAATAATGTTGCAAATTCATTTGTGAATGTATTGATTTCATTGCATGTAGTAATGTTGGAAATTCATTTGTGAATGTACTGATTTCCAAACACAAATCCCCTTCCTCCACATACCATTAGATATCTTCTATTATATTGCAATTGTTCATTGTATGATTATTTTTACAGTGGTTGATGGCTACGTCCTATAAAGGATATGCTACGATTTTCATTGTTTTTCATGCTTATTTTTATTTTCTTAATCTATCTCTCACTTTCTCCTGTGTATTTTACGTAATGTACCATTGCTCCAATCCAGTGGCGGCTCGTGCTCAATTTTGTTGGTGGGGACTAACAAATAGTTTCGTAAAAATTATGATTTTGTGTTAGGTATATTTTAATTTACAAAATAAGAAATAAGCGTTATATATTATTTTCGGTGGGGCCCGGCCCCACTGGTTCTTAATGACGAGCCGCCACTGCTCCAATCTATCCCTGTCTGATTTCGTTTTTTATTTCCCTGTAAGCTTCAAGTTGTTTTCCCTATTGTAACTGTGCTTCTAAAGCTCTAAAATAAAAGTCCATGTCTTTGAATTCTTAATTAAAGTTTAAAAAATGGATATCTTCAGATCTTGGGCTTTATATCATGAGCAATGTATACGATTTTACATATACATTTGTTATTTGATCAATTACACAAAATCTGTAAAGCTTTTATCATTGTTATTTTCTCCATCACTGCAATTCTCCATCGTTTCAAGTACTTATTTGATTGTTTTTGGGAGGATTTACAGACCGTGAACATTGTTTGGTGTCCTAATTTCATTGTAAACAAGCACTTATTTTATGTATACATTCATCTATTAATCTCTTCAATCTTATCTACTAATAGTATTCTTTATTGTTTTATATACAATTTCATTCATTTGTAGTCGCCTTAACATGTATGTATATGTGTAAATATGATGGTGATGAAGATCATAAAGATGGCTTTATGTTACTATTTAGAAACAATGTATACAGCTGTCTTTGACTGATTTTGACTTAACTGCTGTTATATTTTCTTATTATTTGATCAACACACACATATATACACAAATACACTTATATATATATCTATATATATATATATATGTATTCGACAGAAGGATACCCGAGTTACAAGCTAGTTCACGTGTATGCGTCTATTTATAGTCTCTATATTATCATATATATATACAGCGGCGGCTCGTCATTAAGGAAAAGTGGGGATGGGCCCACTAAAAATAATGTATAACCTGTATTTATTATTTTATAAATTAAAATATAGTAACTAAAAACCATGATTTATCTGGAAAAAAAATGTCTGGACCCACCAACAAAAATGATCACGAACCGCCACTGTATATATATATATATATATATATATATATGATTTCTGCTGTACTTTTTATTTACATGTGTAGCTTCCCTAGGTTCTACATCAGATGCCTCTTACGACATGCCTTGTAGGTCTCTTCTCTCTTTAGCCTGTTACGCCCTTGGCGTTTAGGGCAACAACAAACGTACACCATTCTTCCCTGTTCATGGCCTTCCTCTGTATTGTGTTCCAGCTATGATTCATTTCCTTCAGCTCTTGCTCTATCGTTCTCCTCCAGGTCGTCTTGGGTCTTCCACGCTTTCGCCTACCCTCTGGAGTCCATCTCAGTGCAGTTTTCGTGTCGGAGCCAGTCTCCATGCGCATCACATGTCCAATCCATCTCCAGCGTCGTCTTCGGATGATAGTGCCCATATTCTCTTGTTGGCATCGTGCAAGCAATTCTTGATTCGAGATAGTAGTCGGCCAGTACACGCGTAAGATTTTTCGCAGACAAGTTGTATGAAAGGCGGAGAGTCTTGACATATCCTGTTCTGTCATTCTCCAGCATTCCGATCAGTACAGCAATGTTGACAGCACACAGCTGTTATAGATACTAGTCTTGGTTCTGATGCTGTATTGGGCAGATTTCCAGGCGGTCTGAAGGGTCATGAATGCACTTCGTGCCTTACTCAGTCTGTTTTTAATGTCAGATCCAGCGCCTCCTTCATTGCTAATAACACTTCCAAGGTATGTGAAAGCGGTTGTATCTCGGAGGGTTTTACCTTCTAGTTTGACTGGTGCTGGGGTTGCTATGTTCAGAGTCATTACTTCAGTTTTCTTCTGATTTATTTTCAGCCCAACCATCTCACTATATGCCTTGTAGGTCGCAGTGTTACTATTCGTTGCTTCCTTGTGGGTCCTGCACCACAAGAGAGATTTAAATAATCTCAACTTAAGTTACTTAGTAGAAGGATATACATCACACTCTGTAGTACAATTCAGAAATTATTCAGTTCAAGCGCGTCATTGATTATCGATGACATCATTATATTTTGAGGCATGCTGGGAAAGTAACCCGGATGTTGTCACCTTATTTTAAATGATCAAAAGAGGTCACGTAGCTTCGACACAGTTTGGTAGTCATGGCGACGTCATTAATTTGATCAAAACATTGCACACTTAACAAGATGTGAGTGAAGATTAGTATCAGGAAAGCAAAGCCAGCAATTAAGTTTATGAAAGAACTTGATAAAGTATGTATCGTCAAAATGGGGAATAGAACTGTATAAGAAATAAATTGATAACGGTCGAAATAATATGTAGCTGCCTCACATTGTATGTGAAGATGACAAGGGCAGTCAGGACCGTGCCGTGCTATGTTACAGAGAGGCGGCCGCATCAGGTGGCACCGTAAGAGGGGCGGCATAATCATCGAAATCAAAATTACAATTGAAGGTTATTTTACACAAAAAAATTAAAGGGGCGACATTTCGAAGACTTGCATGATACTGAGAAAATATACCGCACGACCCTGAGGACAATGTTAATACTTTCTGAATAATGGCATCATTATAACAATATCAACGATATATGTGATATTTATGATCTAGCACACAACACATACAAATACAACACATACAAACACAACACATACAAAGTGAAATAATAAAAGTCCTACCTTCATTGGCCCTGACTCTGGTGGGGAAATGACACATCATGGTCAACGTGATGGACAGCAACAATATTGAATTATCCATGTCGCAGGCTGCATCAAATATCCACTGTTGTTATAATCCAGGGATATGTAATTGACCACGAAAACCGCATTCGGTAATTGGTAGTAACACACTTAATAAACACACTTAATAAACACATAATCAACATTGACTGACACAAATAAACAAAAGCTGTGTATAGTATAGTATTCTTCTCCAAAATTCAAATGACACACGTATCGAAATTTACTATTGGGGAAAAGTGAAACAGTGTGTTGGACACTGTAAAAATCAAGTCAGCCAAGGATAGAATCAAAATTCGTTCAATACAATATAGTTTAGGAATTAAGGAATTAGAAGAATAGTTTTGTCAAGTTCATTTCTGAACATTGATGACAATCTACGAGATATAATAGTTTGTTTGTTTTATCTGAACATTGTTGAATTAATCTTGAGGAATAAGGTTTGCTAATAGTAAACGCAGAATCTACTTTTGATGTTTACCATAGAACTGCAAGGCAATACTAGAAAATGATTGATATAGCTAAAACTACTGCAACACTGTTAGTGAATTCTGGGGAAAACGATACAGAATATTAGCAATCGTTTCGAAAAGCTGGTACAAATTGGTAGTAAATATCGAGGAGAACAAGTACATAGGTTATTAATTTACTGCAGAAACAAGTACAAAATGTTAGCGAAACCCTGGCAAATCCAGCACCAAATATTAGCACATCCTTGTAAGATCGTTACCAAAAGTTAACACAAATTCCGGGAAAACAGGTACTAAAAGTTAGCAAAGCTCATGGGAAAACAGGAGGGAAAGGTTGCACAGCTTTAGCAAATTCCTGGTGAAACAGATACTGGAATATAGCGAGATACTGAAGAAATGAGTACTATCAGTTAGTAAACTTGAGTACAAACTAAAACAGTCTTGCTACACGCATCGTACGACATGACCGTTTTGTCGGTTCATCGACATACATTTGAGTTCTGTCGAATGGTTCAATCGTCAAGAGATGAACTGTTCTTCAGGTTTAAATCTTACTAATAAGTGACTGAAGATTTGCATGAATACGTCTTTATAAAACCAAACGTTAATTTAATAATGTGTTTCTCTTCTCCATGTTAATTCTGTTGTCCTAATACAAAGATATGTTATCATGCTACTGTCTGCAAAAGTTCTCTGGAAGCTTCTGTAGAGGAAATAAAATAAATAAAATTCATTAGTAGTGTCTAATCTCTCATGTTTTCAGAGAAATTGTTCACTCTTACATAACATAGTGTAACAGAATCAGCTTATTAAAGTACATTTTAATTCTATATTTCAGTGAAATGTGTAATTCTATAGTTACACGTGGAGTTTAGTAGCAAATGGGGAAAAACACTTCGTTAGAATCGTTGTATTTGAACTCATGACTTTCCCATAAGTGTTTGGTCTCTTTTAGCTGTTAGAAATTCTCAGCAGAAGAAAACTTACATAGCCTCTTCATTCACGACTCCCTGTTTAACCTGCAACTCAGAAAGTGTTCATGCATATTAGTAAGTTAAGTTAAGGAACCCTTTTATACCTCGTGGTATATAGGTCAATACAGTGTTAGGCCTGTATTTTCATTGACCGTCGGCACACGATGGGTGATGTGGTCAGCATCACGCCGGCCGCCTTTACTTTCCCAGAGCATGTCTGGTACCCAGTTGAGGCTGGGTCGACCTGAGAGCCGTCGCGGTCGGGAAAAATTCCACGCACATTGCGGGAGCTGAACCCAGACCACCAGCCTTGCGAAGCGAGTTCACTAACAACTACGCTACAGCGGCTCACGTTCATGCATATACTCAACTGGATAGATATGGGACTCTATTGTACATGTGTTTCAGAATAGTAGATTAGTGTTCCAAGTCTAGCTGCTGACTGCGACTATTGTTAATTACAGTACCAATTACCTACTACACATTTTCCAATACGTTGTAGATTATCTCAGCGAAGTACTTCTAGTAGACAAAGAATACGGATTGAAAGTGGATGCGATTTCATGACAGGAGCATACCGCATCACAAGTGCCCACACAAAATGTCATAACAGTCATTGGAATGACTTTTCACGGCTCGTGAGGAAAGGTAAAAGAATATATCCCCCGGTAGACAGGACTATCAAGAATTCGATTACTTCAGACATGTTCACTTTCCTCATTCTTTTACTTTTTAACGTTCGTTATTTTTAACGTCATTCATTCTTTGTGAGATCTGTAAGGTTTGCGCCGATAACGTGAATCCGTTGCGCAATTCATAAGCCCATACGACATGTGGGACAGGCGCATCTGATTTTTGGCCTAATGTGATGCATTAAATTGCTTCACCTGACAGTTTCTTATATCTTTCTTTATTCGTCTCGCTTAACGTCAATCACTCTACGTTCCTCATTATTATAACCCTTCTGATAATGTAAAGTTTGTTTCAACATCCTACTACCAACTTTTTAGAATGGCTGGCTGGTTGTGTTCGTAAGGACGTTCGTATTGCTAGGCTAGGCGATGGGTGTCGTAGGAAATGAGGGTAAGTTGTTCGAATCCTGTATTTGTCTATTTGTTTTTTTCAGACATTCTTCATACTTGTACACTGTTTATTTGTTGATCATATTCTTTGCTTCCGTTGTTTCCTCAACTCCTTGTTCTCATACTACCAACTAAACATGTTTCTTTATAATTCTTTGATAACTAAAAAGACAAATTATAAAAACACTTGTACAATTCATTTTACAAAACTGTATTGAGTACTGATTAGCGTAGTAAAATAGAAACTAGAAACATATAACACTTTTAAATGTTCAACATAAACACGTTTTATCGTCCATCTCCGATATGACTATTAACTCGATCACACCTAAAATGAGAACAGTGATCACTAGAAAAATACCCAGATGGCTCCACGATGTAGCGAACCCAGCATCTTTGAAACGAGAGGCGGGGTTCTAGCTTATACGCCAAATATAACCCTAGTTGCGTACTGTTATTATATAAGTAACTATTGACTACTTTGTAATTACAACTTGTAACCACTGAGACTAGGTACCGTTACTTGAATCGAAGCAATAATGTGTTTCCAGCCGCTTCCTCTGTTCAGACCACGTACATAGGTTATTGAGATATATATATTCATATTGATGGACTATATTTTAGTATATCAACCCACCCCATGCATGACAGAATGAACGGACTGGCATGGGACAGGCTAAAGAGATCCAGCTTTGCGACAAGTGCCAAAACACTAATCCAAGACGATCCAGTCCTAGCCAACTGCAAACTCAGACTTATACCGGTAACCGAGAAGACCTCGCCGAGGGAGACCAAGATGCCAGAGATAAGAGAATCAATACCGGACATACAAAAAAGTGCCGCAAGCAAACTACGAAAGGAGAGCGATTACAGAAGAATTCATAGTGACATAGTACCCTGAGATAGCATGGACACATGTGTATACCGACTGATCGGCAAAGAACGCGATTAGCGATGGAGGAGGAGGAATAGTGCTTAAACTACCAAGACAAATGAAGGTCACGAAAGCCTTAGCCACAGAAAAGTACTCTAAAACTATCGTGCTGAGGCGAGGCACTAAGAATCGTCGCCGAAATGACCCTAAAGAGAAGCAGCACAGCACACAACAAAGTCATGATATTCACGGACGCCCAGTCGGCCGCCAAAGCACTAAAAAGCTCATTCGGCACAGAGCTATACGAGCTAAAAACGATCCTCGGAGTACTAATAAACTCATTCAAATGCTCAGTCATACATTGGATCCCATCACATTGCAATATAAGGGGAAACGAAGAGGTAGACATGCTAGCAAAGACAGGACGGCGACTGCCGCAGACTGAATACGAAATCAACTGCGAAAAGGCTAAAACAATCATCAGATGGCAATGTAGAGAGAAGTGGCGGCAAGACCACACTAAACACAGTACCAAATTGGGTACTATAGCCTGTCCTGTAGCAAACAAGTTATCATATTCCGCCTCTGTACCGGCCATAACAGACTCCGATACCACCTGTATAACAAATTGAAAATTGGTACAACTAGCCTGTGCCAGTGCGAGCAGGCAGACATGATGGCAGAGCACTTACTGCAAGACCACCCTCAACACAGTGCCAAATTGGGTACTATAGCCTGTCCTGTAGCAAACAAGTTATCATATTCCGCCTCTGTACCGGTCATAACAGACTCCGATACCACCTGTATAACAAATTTAAAATTGACACAACTAGCCTGTGCCACTGCGAGCAGGCAGACATGATGGCAGAGCACTTACTGCAAGACTGCCCACTGCTAGCAGGCCTGAGAAACGAAACCTGGCCGGAAAAAAACGAACTAAATGAGAAACTGTACGGAGGGACGGAGTCCCTAATAACAACAGCAGAACTCATGTAGAAATATGTTACATCAGTCTAAGCGAAGGAAACAACCTCGGAGAACTCTTAAATGAATTTTTTTTTGCAGACGATCAGGCAATCATATCAACAACAGAAGAACAGCTACAACAACACATCAACAGACTCCAGTTAGCATGTAACGAATACAACATGAGAATTAACATCGACAAAACAGAAGTAATGACATTCGCCAGAAAGGAAAGCACTACCAATATCTCCATCGATAATCACCTACTAAATCAAGTAAAAGATTTCACATACCTGGGAGCATTTTTTCAGCAAATGGAAGAATAACTAATGAAATTCAACACCGATGCAACAAAGCAAATCAAATGATAGGGCAAATGGCGCCAATTTTAAGATGCAAACACGTCACCATGAACACAAAAAGAGCAATGTTCAACACAATCTTTCTCCCACATTATGTTACCAGTGCCAAACCTGGACGCTGACAACAAACGATAGAAGAAAACTAGTCACAACAGAGATGAAGTGTCTACACAGAATGCTGGGTGTAACAAGAAGAGACCGGTTGAGAAATGAAGACATCAGGAAAAATGTGGGTACAACATCAGTACTAGACTTCATCAAGAAACAACAAATTAAATGGTTCGGTCACGTAAGCAGATTACCACCAGACAGTGCACCCAAAGAGCAATGCTGCTCCGATACAATGGGTACAAAGCAAAAGGCCGGCCCCACAAAAGATGGACCTCAGAGATAACAGAGGCAACAGAAGAAACCATCTACGAAGCGCATACTAGGGCCCGTTTTAGAAATCTCTTCCTGACCTGACGCTATGAGGCATACAGGATTCGAGAAAGAAGAAGAAGAAGTCTAAGCGGTGATCGCGAGAGAGAGAATCGAAGCCAACATGTGTTTCCAGCCGCTTCCTCTGTTCAAGCCACTTACACAAGCTACTGAGATATATATGAACATTAATAAACTACATTTGAGTATATTAGTAAAACTAAGAAAGAGCGCGTACATCCTATACAAGTTTTATCCGAAAAATGTTGAAAGAAAAACGGCGCCTAAACAAATTATCAGCGCTTCGTTAACTCAATATGATCATATCCTCACTGGTTAATGTAAGGTAACACATTACTCACTACTACCTGTTTGCAAACCTAACAGTACTCACGTGTAGCTTGCACAAATCGTTCTCGCTTGAGTAATTACCGAAGTGAGCAAATTCAGATTAGTCATATGGTGCGAAAAGATGAAAAGTCACAAGGTTGTCTGAATTAGAATACAACTAAAGTCAATAACTTATAATGTTCTATTACCATAACTCCTTGCTTTGATTAATCAATATATTTAGAGACTGATTTTCCCTACTACCTGTTCTGGCTAACAGAAAGGAAAAGTGAGGAGGTGGATAAACGTGATGTTTGTTTGGAATTCTTCAGGTGGTGCGAGTTTGCACTGATTTTTTCTTTGCCAGAATCCTTGCAAATATTCTTCGATCCGAAAAAAGGGCATTTATTTTTTTGTTTTGCTTTGGCAAAGCGTTTGAACTGGGTAATCTTCATATGGTTTCTTGAAAATCTCACACAGTTATGCTTGACTTCTTAACTGAATGTGGTGAAAGATAGAATGTGAAGGGATTTCCAGTATTCTATTACAGAGCCAACAATACCGTAGTTCTTTGCGAAAATCGAAAATCGTGACGTATCCTTTACAGGACGTAGCCATCAACCACAGTAAACGAGTAGTTGATTTTCTAGGCATCACGCATACGTTCAATAGTTTGTCATTGCTTTCTGCGTGGTGAAGTCTAGTTTTACCGTTCATGAAATCCACGACCAAACACATTTTCTTCCGAAATGGCCACCGCGGAGTTTGATCCACGTACGCTTGTCTTGTGATCGAGCTTACTACCGCTTAAGCTACAGACGCTAGAGATCAATAAATGACACATATGTCGTGACAGTGACAGGGATACTATTTCCGGCAACTGTGTCCAGAAACGGTTTGTAGATGTAAAGTCATGTCACCCTAAACCAAGCTGTCTGGTTGTATCAGGTTCTGATGATGAAACAATGTTAATGAAGGTTGTACCTGCACTGTTATCTAGATAACTATACATAAATTGATTTATTGATAGGGTCATCATCACTGCACTTCGGTGATTAACCATGTGTGCTTGTATCTCTTTCTTACACAGGAGGATCTCAGTTGCAGTGAGCAAACTCCGTATCACCGGTGAGGTTATCAAGTCTAATGACTGATCCTGTCATGATATCAATATATTAATGTTGTTGTTTTCATCATTTCTGATTCCATGAAAACAAATTACAGATTGAAATCTACAAAATGCTTAGGAGCGACAGCAACGATATATGTTCAAACCCGGTTGAAAATGATCCTTATCCAAAAAATCAGTGACGGCCAGTGATCATTTTTATTGGTCGGACCAGACAAATAATTAGGGAGGAAAGATGTTGAATTTCAGATTGTATGTGATATTTTAGCGTTATATATAAACTTTCAAAGCTAATCAGTATCACGTTAAAAGTAATAACTATGAACAAATAATTTCTAAAATAATAAATACACTCATTATTCTTTGTGATGCCCGTCCCACTGGCCCTTAATGACGAGCTGCCACTGCAAAAAACTGCGTCAGGAAAAAAATGGCAAAGCATGCACATTCTCTTCGGCTCAGATCATATATAAGCTGCATTGAGTAGTTGAGAAGTGATTAATAAAGAGGCAGAGTCGTTCACTCCGATGTAGAAGAGGATCTCTGGGATTGTAATATCAGACAAATACAATCAAGACGTTTCTCCAAAATTCGGATGTGCCTAGCTTATATGCTATAGTGCTCTTCCAGGGGCGTAACGTACTCAAACTATCGTAAACCACACATATTACTATCAACGTGTCTGATATCAATGAGAATAAATAACAACACGAACATCCCACTATGTATACCGAATAATCTTCTTTCAGATTTAACAAAACAGAGGCGTATCTCGAGCAAACACTTTGGAGATGTACATGAACGTGAACAAGATTGATAGAAATCCTCGCACAGTGACTTGCCTGAAAATCAACTTTGACCACAGAAGTGAATGATCACGAATTGTTCATTGTTTCTTTGAGGATCATCTTCATCACACATCCGACATGTCCATAATTGTTTCGATCTCCTCGCAAGCTAGTATTATTTCAGTGTATTTAGACTAGCAACTGTCGTTCTGTGATGGTTGATGTATCTACTGGGGGTTTCTCTCCTTGTTTTCCCGTCTTGTCTCACCTATCAATCTTTTTTTTTTTTTCGATCCAGAAGCACTTGAGCTTTTCGGCTCTTCGGCTCAGTGCCATGGACATCGTAACCCTTCGGTTCGGTGCAACGAACACCGTAAATCTGGGGAATCTGTGGTTTTTCTGCCATCCCACGGAATTGAACCCGCACACACAGAGGGATAGTCACCGTAGTTCAACGCGCTTCGAACACGCTGGGCAGACGGGCCTCATCTATCGATAACAACTGTCGTTCTGTGATGATTGATGTATCTACCGTGGTTTCTCTCGTTGTTTTCCCGTCTTGTCTCACCTATTGATAACAACTGTCGTTCTGTGATAATTGATGTATCTACTGGGGTTTCTATCCTTGTTTTCCCGTCTTGTCTCACCTATCGATACCAACTGCCGTTCTGTGTTGGTTGATGTATCTACTGGGGTTTCTCTCGTTGTTTTCCCGTCTTGTCTCATCTATCGATCTTGAGTAGGCTATACTCAATAATAAAAGGGTGCTGAATAAGCCGCAATGCACTATGCACATATGGGTGTATCGTTGTTGATAAAAATTCGCATCAGCCTAAAACAGATACAACAAGTTCGTTCACATCAATAAAAAAAAAATGATAATGTTTTGTGAAAAGTTTCCACAGCGTATAAAATTCAAAACATGAAAATATGATTTTATGACTAACCATAACTATGCATTACAACTTTATTTACGGTATATCTGTATTTGTTCCTATTTTTTTATCTAGAATAGAAAAACAACATTTATTTCACAATAAAAACTAACCGTATCAAATCGTCCTTATATAAATGTAAAATTATTATGTTATTTCAATTCTTCATGAATTTCGACAAATTGTTGCAGGTGTCATATTTAATCTATACCAACTTCGAGTGATTTCCTAAAAGTTAATATTTGTTTTCTATTAACTTGTTTATTTCTCGCTAACATGAACATTACAAGTGCACAGATGTATAATCAGTTTGTATTTATCTTCAATTTATGTACACAAAAAACACGTTATGTACGGAATAACAAAGACAGGATTTAGTTAGTTTCTTACAAGATTTGATGTTTGGAATAATCAAATGATACCGAAGAATCTTTGTTTTTCTTCTAGAATAGAGACAGGATAACATGAAGTAATGTTTATTGTTCCCCACGAGGTCATTACCTTGTAGTGGTGAGGAACTTGAGTACCTCCATGATACGAAAAGCTATATGCTGACAGAAGCTTTGATCCTAGTAGGGACCCCCTTGAAAGGAAGGTTAAGAATAAAGGGTAGGTGAAAGATGACCTCCTGGTCCTCCAAGTTGGAGGTTGGTCAATGGGTTAACAACCCATTCCTTAAAAAGAAGCATGTTACGGAAACAGAAGCGACTGGTCAACAAGTCAATCAGGCAATTGATTTCATGAAGCGGAAGAGGCCAAACCCGTAAGGAAGTCTCAACCCAGACGATTAATCTTCTTTCACCCAAATCCGCTTTTTTATTGGATGTTGAAATATCAGAATTCTATATCAGACCAGAAAACTAGCCCAGGGCAAAAATGTCGGTTATAGTGTGTTATGTGCCCACAGAATATGTTGCAGGACAGCGGATGGCAAGAGAAGCCCTGGACGTTCAAATGCAACATGGAGACGAACTGTGGAGAGGGATACGTTTTTAGAGAAAGGCAGCAGAACGGCAACAGAGGAAGTCTCTTGTGGAGGTCTTATGTGTCAACCGGGACTCGAAGAGGATATAGAGATATAGATAGAATGTGTATTGTCTATTAGGGAAACGCAAATTTATGTTTCGTTTCCAGTAATGACAACCTTTTTTGTTGTTTTTTCCATCCTTTTTGATACCACGCGGTGAATTGGGTAATACGGTGCTAGGTCGGTATTATTGATTGATGCACACGATGGGTGATGTGATGAACATTACGCCGGCTGCCTATACTTCCCAGTGTTTTTGCTGGTACCCAACTGAGGCAGGGTCAACCTGAGAGCGTTATGGTCGGAAAAATATTCCGCGCCTACTATGGAATTGAACCGCGACCACTAGCCTCAGAAGCGAGTTCGCTAACAACTACGCTACTGCGGCTCAGTTACAAAGTGAAGTTACATTTATTATCTGGTAATAACACAATGTCAGCAAACAATGTCATCAGACCAGTAATGTCAGCGCTAAAACATGTTTATTATCTAGTAATGACAACGCTAAGATAAGTTTATTTTCTATTATTAACAGCGCTAGATTACGTTTATTTCAAGTACTAACATCGCTAGATTACGTTTATCGTATACAGTAACGCCTATGTGATATTACATATAGTATATAGTAATTGCAATCTGCCAATAAGTTATTTTACTTGTAATCCAACAGATGACAAAATGAAAGGATGATATTAATAGCACATATGACAATATTAATTGAAGATATTAATTAAACGGATGACAGTGTGATATGATGATAGTAATCCACCAGATGATAATATAATATGATGATATTAATCCAACAGATAATCATTTGATAAGATAATAGTATTCCTGCGAAAGACAATATAAAATGATGATTTTGATTCTGAAAAAAAACAACCTAAAATTATATTTATTATTTAGTAATGAGAACGTGATGATAATTTCTTAATCCAGTAAAAATAACAACAATCAATTATGAAAATTATCCAATAATGAAAACGTGAAGTTGTGTTATTGATCCAGCAATAACGACGTGAATTTATGTTATTTGTCCAGTATTGTAAACTTGAAGTTATACTAATTACACATTAGATAAATAACGACGTTGAATTGAACATTACTTGTCCCACACTGAACTAGTAACAAGAGTTAATATGAAACATTGAAAGTCCAGACTAGAACTTATATTGGGGTTTATTCTTCCCGCAATTTTCCTGTTGGAACTCACATCCGCACGGTACCTTATCTAGGCTGGTGAGCCTGTACAATTTGTGGCATTCCCCCACTCGCGTCTTCCCAATAGAGGCCAGCCAAAAAGTCGCACGCGCGGATGAGGGACTGCGTAAAAAGCAGAAACAGTAAACTAGTAATAATAGCATAGGTTTTGATGCAGCCGCATGGCAGTGCCTTGTCTGCTCATTAAAACGCCAGCGGGTTGACATTCACACACTAGGTCTGGAAATATGAGTAGAAATGTGAACTCTTCTAACAGAACAACGTTATTCCTCCTTGGGGACACAATAAAAGCGTCGGTAGTGTTCAGACAATGAAAGTACTCTAACAAATAGAAAGAACCAACTAAACAGTTGATTGAACCGGGACAATGTCACTTCACCCTTGATTTCCCCTGCAACAATAGACATCAAAGACATCAATAGGAAAAGTAGAGTACAAACAATGTAGAATTAACAAACGAAAATGGTATTAGAAGCTGTGGTTACAATACAGTAATTGAAACATGTTGCAAATGAACAAGACAAAAATATAAAGATAACTTGTACAATCTATGTGTACAAGAGAACAATAGAAAGAGGATGTAGACGACGTGCAAAAGACAATAATATAATTGGTTTATTGATAGAAAACCATCATTGCATTTCGGTGAAGAACCATTTTTTATTTATTTATTTTAAAAAAAACAACATTAAACTCATTTTTACACGGACAATTCTCAGAGACAGTCCACGAACGAGACAGCGCAGACAATAGTCTCTGGTGTTACTTAGAGGATTGCTAAAATTGATATGCATTTTAATTTAATTTTAAATGACTTGTCTGGGCAGCGGCGTCCTAACCTACCGTTATCGATATTTAACTGACAAGATTTCCTTTGAGAACTTTGGAAACAAACAAACGGTGCATCGTTAAAGACCACTATTAAAAGAAGAAGATGGTGGTCGATTTGACATGTATGTCGTATGCCAGTAGAGGCATTGCGTATGACAGTTCACTGGAGCAGAGAGGTTGGAAACGTAATGTCTGAACGTCCAAAGAAAACACCGAGAAGAACTGGGGAAAGAGAGTTAAAAATGTGTAACTTGACATGAGAAACATTTAGTAGAGAGGCGGCAGAACTTCAACAATGGATATCTAATGTGGAAATCATATATGTCGAATGGGACATAAGAAAGATATAGATATATAAAATGAGAGATGTCATGGAAATGTAAATAAAGTGGTTTAAAATAAGCATGATTAGCGACAAATGACATATTAGGATTCACATCTGTTTAAAATAATTGAACATTATTGAAAACAACAACTGACACTTAAACAACAATGTTAACAGTTACGTTAAAAATAATTAATAATTAATTTAAAGTGATACGTGAATTTTAACGATTAGGAGAAGTGCATAAAATGAACATTATTTTACTATTTGATTTGCTGTATAAACTCAATCCCATTATGTCATATACATTACAGAGTACTGACAGACAACCCGGTGGAAAATTCGAATTAAATTCGATGGAAAACTCATAGTCGAAGAACTCAGTTTCACTTGGGGTATATTCTAGTACAAACATGACATTTTACTTAAATGCAACTACTTCGAGATCCGTGGTAGTTGAGTGATTAGTTCACTAGTCTACTAGACGAGCAATCTTGGTTCAAAATCCAATGTGAAAATGTTTATGAAACCAAACGGCTCTAAGGCCTATGTATTCTCAATGGCTACCAATAACAGCATCTCGGAAGTAAGAGTCAACTAGGGTGATGTTAACACACCATTCTTCATATTCCGTTGATCAAAGAATAATAAAACACGTCATCACAAAGTACTCACAAAGTTCAAAGAATAATACAAGGCTATCACACTATTTCCCATATCTAATAATTTCAAATTTATTTTGTTTTTTTGGTCGAAACGTTGCTTTGTATTGTTACTGTTTTGGTGGTTTTTTTTGTATGCAAAAATACAGTACTTTCTTTTTACATGTTTCGATTTTGCTGCATAGTTTTACTGCAGTCTTCCCTTATATCGGTAATACATATCTAATATAGAACATATCATGGTATTTCGACATAGTATCTACTTTACTTGTAATGAAGTGATGGAAATAACATCTACACTCAATATGAAGTCGTATATAATAGTTATTCCACATTGATGAACATTAGAAAAACATCATACGAATAATGACAGTGGTAACTGTTACACATACTTGTATGTTGCTAGAGTTGGAATGGAAGAAATTTGTTTTCCATATAGGTGTGACCCACAAACACCTTTATTACCCACTAATGTATAATGCCTGGAAGATGAGAAATAAATAGAAAGAAGTATGCTTAGCAAATCAGTTCGTGCATATATAAACACATGGGTATGAATGTTAGCAAGTGACTACCAATTGACAACTGACTAATATGTGAAGATGACAAATATATACGAGAAGTACAAATCACATATAAGTTGTTTTTGTTTACTAATAAATGTGGAAGCGTACCAAGTAAGTGCGTGAGTGACGGGGCGATGAATGTATAACTCGTCCTGACGCAGGGCGGTATCGAATAATCATAGTTCTTATCGTATCGTACACAACAATACAAATTAGAATTAGCTTAACTGTATTATCACATACAACTATAAAATATACTGACTTTCGTTTGTGAAAATTCAAGTATTTTATTAATACTACTTCAGAACAAGCTAACGTTTGCCCCTGTTATCAAATAGATACCTGTATTTACTCACTATTATTGAGTGTTGTTATTGCTATGATAAGTGGATGTTGTTATATTGTGATAGTAATGATTAAAACAGACAATCTTTCAAGGGATGAGATTGAAAACAGAATAATCATTGATATGGTTGAAACGATTGGTAAAGGAAAGTTCTGATAAAACAAGAGGAAGAACAATAAAGAATGAAAGAAATGGATAATAAAACGAATATTAATGAACATGGGAGTTGAAAGTGGGTAGCATTTATAATTGTAAAAGCTATGAAAAAGAACACCAATACATTGTTATTAGAAACTTACAATAGTATAAATCATGACAGAATGACGTATTGTATCAAATGTTTCCAGAACATCTATTGATGTGTAGTAGAAATACTACATAAACAATATTTTTCATTGTAATATTACAATTATGCAATACTAGCGGTAACATGATGATAATGTGAAATGTTGGTGATCTTACGCAAAGAGTTATTGCTGTTTTGTTTATTTTGTTTGTTGTTTAATTGGTTAATTCTCGTCACACTTTTTCACATATAGCGCTTTCTACAAGGGCTTCCTACATGCGCCCTTGTCTTGTAAGATCCTCAGCGCAGTGAACCATAACATAGAAACTTCTAGCATTTATTCTTCCATATAGCCTCTTCAAGATCTTATTGGTCTTCAAGGTCTTTTTTTTCCCAAATGGTGTTCATGTAATGACTGTTCTTCCAGATATGTCAGGATTCATTCTCAGAGCATGTCCTAGCCAAATCCATGTTCATCTCTTTTATTTAAAAAAAAAATATTAACTAAAATATTTGTCCATGCCATATTGTAGTCTAGTTGATGTCCAGTGCGTGATATTTTCTTTGGATAGAAAAATATATTTTACACAGAAGTGTATGATAGAATGTAAAATGTCAGTGAATATCTTTGTTGGCTAGTCTCCATCATTTAGATCTGTATAGCAACAAAGACCAAGATAATGCATCTATGAAATACACATTTGGTTTGTTGTAGTCTCATATCATATCATCTTACTTTTCTTGTACTCTTTCAATGTTGAGGTGAAGTATATAATGCTGGAGCCGATCCTCTTATTCGCTTCGTATATAGAGGCATGTAGAAACAATTATTAAGAGAAATACAATTCAGACAAGTAAAGTATTTTGGGCACAGAAAAAGACATGACACCATTATAAAATCTTTACTAGAGGGGAAATTTGAGGGGGGGAAGAGCAAGAGGAAGACCGAGAGATAAGTGTGAGGAAAACTTTAAGAAATGGACAGGTTACAGTCTGGCAGTGTGCAACACCAAGGCGAAAGACAGAGGATACTGGAGATTCATTGCAGCCAACCTTCGATGTGGAGACGGTACCTGATGATGATGATGGTAGAGGTGTTCAGGTACTCTGCTGTTCCATCATTCAAGCACATGTATTGCCATCCACTATCCCTGTTTCCGTTTATTCCGTGCCCCTGTTGTAGTAAACTATTTGAAGACATTTGTGTTATATATCCAAACCATTTGATTTGTTGCATCTAGTTGAATTCTTTTAATTCTTTTAATGAATAAGCTGCAAGCATCTGCAGGCAAGATGGTATTTTTACAGACTCACTGTCAGCTATACAAGCCCTGGAGGCTAAATCCACTGACAGCACAGTACAAAAACTACAAAGAGAACTTGCTCAGCTTTCAGAAAAGGCAGAAATTCACTTGCAGTGGATTCCATCTCACTGTGGCATTGCAGGCAATGAGAGTGCTGATGTCTTAGCTAAGGAGGGCAGTGCCAAAGAGCAAATTTACCAACCCTTGTCTTTTCAAGAGGTCAAAACCCTCATACAGAGAAAATCTGCAGTAGACTGGAAGACAAACACTGGATATGATTATGGAAAAGACTCCCTCAAAGACCTAAGCAGAACAGACCAGGTCATTATATTTCGACTACGCACCGGACACTGCAGACTCAACAAACACTTATACAGACTAGGAATAAGTCAAACAGCTCTCTGCCAGTGGCAGCAGGCAGAACAGACACCAGAGCATATCCTGCAAGACTGTCCTCTTCTGTGTGAGCTGAGAAGCAACATGTGGCCACACCCAGTCGACTTGAAAACTAAGCTTTGGGAAACCTTGACAGACCTGAAGATGTCTGCCCAGTTTGTGTCCACAGTAAATTAAGCGCATGACCAGAGATCGCTGAAGAAGAAGAAGAAGAAGAATTCTTTTGCTCCCTTTACACTCCCTTAACACCTGATTGTATTATTTTTGACTATTTGTTTTCTTGATACATAGACCATTTTTCTCAAGATTCTCATTTCCGTAGTTGTAACTTTCTTTCAACTGTTTCTGTCATCACACATGGCTGGCATTATAAGTAATATAGTCATCAACAACAGCAAACGAGTCGTTGAATTTCTAGACACCTTTTATACTTCTGTAGTTTAACATTGCTTTCTGAACGCTGTTTTGCATTGGACTCTGTGGTCTATTTTTACAGTTCGTAAAAATCCAAGAGAACTAATTTTCTTGTGGAATAAAAAAAATAATTAATAAATTCGGAACTAATTAACTTGCACGCCGTGGAGTTTGAACCAGATGCGTTTGGGTTGTGATCCAGCTCACTACCGCTATGCTACGTACGCTATGTACGCTGGAAGTATTATAAGTACAAGGTTGATATAACATCGATTACACAGCGTTCATTTGATGTCTATTGAAACGTATTTCGTGTTGATTACCTTGTAAGTAGTAGACTAGTGGTTATTGATATAAAAGAAGAATACAGTAAAACTATATACCAAGAGAGAAACACGAAAAAACCAAAGTAAGGTAGTTTTAAAGCCTTTGTAGGCTTAGACCAAATGTTAGACATTACTTAACATTAGCCTCACCCGCCAGCCCAGCGTGGACGACGGGTGGAAAGCCCCCTGTGAGAGCGGCTCAATTTCGCGGGCTGGCAGAACAGTCACAGGTTCTCCAGATTTTCGGTGTTCGTGGCACCGAACCGAAGGGTTATGATGTCCATGCCACCGAGCCGAAGAGCTGAAAAGCTCAAGTGCTTCTGGATCGGAAAAAGCCTTAGACCTAATTGTAGACAATATATAACTGATATTAGACCTAATGTTAGACAATACCTAACTAGCCTTAGACCTAATATTAGACAATACGTAACTGACACACAACTGATAATTCTGCTTACGTCATTAAAAGTAGACAATTTGATTACATCCAACATGATTTTATGTGAATCACAATCACTTGTAAATGATTCATGTTTCTTGCTTTTCTCCATAACACATCTGTTGGTTTGTAATCTGTTAGGTGTTGCAGAATAACTCTCAGAATATTCTAGACAAAGAAGAGAAAACAGAAAAAAAAACTCCTTAAAGATCTGAGAATCAAGGAGTATTGGCTTCTAAACAATATCATGTTCCGGAAAGTGAAAAAACATTTGGTTGCATTACAAAAAAAGATTTTGTTTTAGAGATTGTAATAGTGAATTGTCTTTGTTACTGGAAGACAAAGAATAGGAAGCGCAAGAACATGTTAAAATATGACATTATAGGAATATGAACTATAGAGAAGATGGGAGAACTAGCAAGGCTTCTTCTTCTTCAAACGCTCCATATCGACTAGTTGTTAACCACTCTTTGTGATTTGTATGTGATTCTAGCCTTCGTTCGATTGTACGTTGTGCAAGTAATGCGCCTACAAGTAGGCCAGCATATCCTATTTCTGCGCCGCTTTTTATTTACTAGGTTAGCTTCCCTAGGTACTGCATCAGTCGCCTCTTACGACATGCCTTGTAGGTCGCAGTTGTACTATTCTTTGCTTCCTTGCGGGTGAACACGGCACCACACGGTGAAACTCGCAAGTGATAAGGAGTCTTTAAGGAATGTGTGATGAGATCGGTGCTCTGCACAGAACTTGCTACAATGTATAATGATTTGCCATGAACTATGCGGCCAAGTATTGATCAGCAATAATCCATGTGAACCTAAGATTTCAAAGCCGAGATTACCATGAGAAAGTATAACCATTTTCTTTGCGAGCTTACAAAGGACTTAAAAAATGTGAATATCTCACATGAATAATTCGAAATACGAATTAGAAGTCGAGCTGGTGAATTAGACGTATTTTTTTTTTCATTTCTTTTCTACTACTTTGTTTCGTGCTATTTTGTATTATTATAAAAATCGAATGATTGACTTTATTGTACCAGGTTGTTACCATATATGACTGGGTACGCTCCGCAAAAATGGTACACTACCTTAGGTTAGTACTGTACACAGCAGGAACTCCGTATCTCTGCCAAAAATCCTACGGATATCTGGAAAAATTGAACTCGGGAACAGAAAAACGCTGTCGGAATTCGAACCTACAACTTTCGGACAGCAAAGCAACGGCTTAATCAGTTAGCCACAGAAACCACCAAACTTGTAGCAACGGCTTAATCAGTTAGCCACAGAAACCACCAAACTTGTATAAATACTTGACACATATGATGAAGATAGGAATTTTACTATGAATGTTTTATAACATGCAAGAACATAATTTATAACTTAAATTTTATTGGTGCAGCTTATACAACAAGCAATTTTAACATGAACATTGTAACAACTGATACCTTCTGAGTATATATAAATGGGAGAGCAATTGAATGAAGAGATACGGCAGAGGTCTCTCATATGCGCTCTTTTTTACTAACAAAATACATCAATTGAATTCTCATAAAAGATAAACTTGCTTTTGTTATCACTTACTTAAATATGTATGTGTAAAATTATAATACCAATTATGTTAACATATACAACATCTTAAATATCCGTAAATCCACGAAACACTTTACGTAATCGATAATCACACATAAACAGTGAGTATATAAACAATATATAACAATATATAAAGCTAACCAAGTACTGGGACAGTTAACACCACTGTTGTCACATAAAGAGATACCGCTAACAACTAAAGCAAATCTCATAAGAACGATTGTCTGGCCAACACTATGTTACCAGTGTCAAACATGGCCAATAACAGCAGCTAATGAGAGGAAAATTATAACGACAGAGATGAGGTGTCTTAGAAGAGCTGCAGGTGTGACAATAAGAGACAAAATTAGAAATGAAGAAATCAGAAGAAGACTGGATGTGAAACCAGTCACGCAATTCATAAAAGAAAAACATTAAATGGTTTGGACACCTGACCAGAATGCCCTGGTATCGCCTACCACAGAGAACCACACAGAAAAAGTATAATGAGTACAAAGCAAGAGGAAGACCACGCAAAGATGGAGCGACGGCATCAAGAACAGCCTTAGGAACATGAATATCAGCTTACAAAGTGCCTTTAAACAAGCACACACAAGATCACTACGTTTCACCCCCAACACTTCTATAAAGAAGTCAATGGTGGAAGAGAAGAAAACAAGCACACACAAGATAACTACTTTTCACCCCCAACACTTCTATAAAGAAGTCAATGGTGGAAGAAAAGAAGAAGATATAAACAATGACAAAACCGAAGTAATGACATTCGCTAGAAAGGGAAACAATAACAATATCTCCATGGAGAAAACATCAATTAAAGCAAGTCAAAGACGTTACATAGAGCATTTAATCAGCAAATGGTAGAATAACTAACGAAATCCAACACAGACGCAATAAAGCAAATCAAATCATATAGATCAATTTTGTAATGCAAACATGTCACCATGGACACTAAACGAGCATTGTTCAACACAATCTTTCTCTAAATAGAATGCTATATGTGCCAAACCTGAACGTTGACATTAAATGATAGAAGAAAACTAGTCACTCCAGGGATGAAGTGTCTACGTAGAATGCTGGTAGTAGCAAGAATAGACATGTTTAGAAATGAAGACATCAGGAAAAAAGTTGGTACAATATCAGTCCTGAACTTCAACAAATTAAATGGTTCGGCCACATAACCAGATTACCAACAGACAGTGCGCCTCAAAGAGCAATGTTACACCGACACAGTGGATACAAAGCAAAAAAATGTCCACGCATCATGTGAACCTGAGAAACAACAGAGGAGTGGAAAAACATTATGTAAGCACACAAAAACATGTTCTAGAATATCTTCTTATCCTGAAAGAAAATGTCTGGATAAAGTAATGAATAATGAAAAATGTTTCTTACTAAAGGGAGAAAGATATATAACAAGAAAATGTGTCCATGAAAAAAAATGTAATATGGAGAGTGCTGGTTCTTAATATGAAATGAAAGATTGTTTCTACTATGAGATGAAGAGTATATAAAGAAAAGTAAATTTGTCTATGAAATTGAAAGTAAGAAAAACAATATTTCTTGCGATGGAGATTGAAGATATAATGGAAGAAAATATATATTCGTCTGCAAGGTAGAAAATAAGATATACAAATAGTAAAAAATAAGTTATATCTCATATTAGTGAGAACTACTTTTGTTATATTCAGACTCATAAGTTGATAATGTGGTTGACGATACGAACGAGTATATTGTTGATGAAAATTAGGATATAATAAAGGGAAGTAAACGCGTCCATAGTTAAGAACGATAATGCCACCCGTGTGTTGCTGGGGTTTGCAAGGGGAGCAAAGAATAGTAACATTGTGACCTACAAGGTATGTTGTAACAGTCGACTGTGAAAGGGGCCTAGTGAAGCTACCCTAGTAAATAAAAAGCCTCGCAGATATCAGATGTACTGGGCTACTTGTATGCACACAACTGGCACAAGGTATAATTGTTCTTAGGCTCAGATCACATACAAATCACACAGAGTGCTTAACAAGTGTTCGACATGGATCATTCGGAGAAGAACAAGAAGAAAAACGATAATATTTGTGATGGTAGTTATATTATGATGTTTGTGATTGTTATGATAATATGATGTATGTGATGGTAGTTATATTATGATGTATGTGATGGTAGTGATATTATGATGTTTGTGATTGTTATGATAATATGATGTATGTGATGGTAGTTATATTATGATGTTTGTGATTGTTATGATAATATGATGTATGTGATGGTAGTTATATTATGATGTTTGTGATTGTTATGATAATATGATGTATGTGATGGTAGTGATATTATGATGTTTGTGATTGTTATGATAATATGATGTATGTGATGGTAGTGATATTATGATGTTTGTGATTGTTATGATAATATGATGTATGTGATGGTAGTGATATTATGATGTTTGTGATGGTAGTTATATTATGATGTTTGTGATGGTAGTAATATTATGATGTCTGTGATGGTAGTAATATTATGATGTTTGTGATGGTAGTTATATTATGATGTTTGTGATGGTAGTAATATTATGATGTCTGTGATGGTAGTGATATTATGATGTTTGTGATGGTAGTGATATTATGATGTTTGTGATTGTTATGATAATATGATGTTTGTGATGATAATGTTACTATGAAAATGTTAATGATGGTAGTAATAGCGATGAAAAGATGATGATTGTTCCGTCGATGAAAATGATAATACTGACGATAGTGATGAGGTTGTTGGTTGATTAATTATGACAAGGTAGAAGTAAACATTTTCAGACACTCTCCGCTCCTACTAAGCACATCACGTTCACAGAATTAGTAGATGGTGCTGAGCGATCGTTTGTTGTGACGAGCAGAGAAACGGTAACTGAATTTTCTAGAATATCACCAAGGAAAAACGACGCCACACCCAAAGATTTCGAGCGCAATGAGCCGAGACAGGTAATCGAAGTGGACTCGTTGGGTGTGAAAAGCTAGTGGGTGTAACCTGATATGCTTAAACGCCTAGTGTTAGTTCTAATATTAACAGAAACACGTAGATAGTATATACAAACACGTATACGCATACTTAGAAATATAACGAGTGGGGAAAAATGATAGTTTTAAAAGGTGGATCTGTTTGTCTTATTGGTCTAGTGAGTTAATGGCTGGTATTTCCACCGGAAGAGAAGAACTGTGGTGTTTGTTTTGGGTGTTGGTATCCGCACTATTCCAGGTGAGGCAACTTAAGAGTAGGGAGATGAAAACAAAATTGATTTAAGATAGCTTGACTGTAGGTTGGGCGGTAGCAGGTATAGATTTGTGGTCAGGAAATTCCCTATCATTGGACGGAAGGAATCATGTAAAACAAGGTACTGTAGTTTTACAAAGTACAAAAACAATAACAATACACAGGAACGTTTCGATTAAAAGACCTTTATCAAGTAAAGTATACACCAGAAGTTAAGCAATTCACTTCATATACATCAGACAACATATAGATTCAGACATTAAATATCTAACGACCTTAAAATGAAAATATGTGATTAAGAACGAATAACGAAATAAATGAAAATAAACTAGAAAAAAAAGATAAACAATAATAATCAAATATATACCTAACATATATACATTTAACATATACACATATAGAATATGGAGCATGAGATAGCAATGGTAAAACACGTAAAAACACAGTACAGTAGTTGTACTCAGTACAACAATCAATAACAGTACACAGCAAACACGTCTCAACCAGAAGGTAGTCATTATAATGCATTTTGCCAACCCTTGCTGTAATTTGATATGTTCAAAGTACTTCAATTTTCTCATACTTATTTATAGCATCTGCCAGTTTTCTTTAATTTTGAGTTTGTTCTAAAAAAATATATTTGTTCTCTCCCATTTCCATTGTATAGGGAGTACTCATAGTTAACATTACTATCCATAAATATATAT
This sequence comes from Arion vulgaris, assembly GCA_020796225.1. Lineage (NCBI taxonomy): Eukaryota > Metazoa > Mollusca > Gastropoda > Stylommatophora > Arionidae > Arion > Arion vulgaris. Next base: position 18,813,875 of record CM036756.1, read on the forward strand.
ATGTATTTCCATTGACTTGCTAAATGTCCACGCTTTACAACCATACGTTGTCACTTGGAAGATACTTGCTCTTAGTATTATGATCTGTATTTTCCTATCAGTTCCATTCCACACTGTAATTTGTTGCTGTTTGAATTTCTGTAATACTATGTTTGTTCTTTAAATTCCCTTCATTACATTTTCATCTCTTGTTTAGCATTGAATCGAGATACTCAAACCCGTTCAGTATTTATCTCCCTTGATAAAATATTGATATTTTAATGGCTACATGATATCAGCAAACATAAATCTTGCTCTTCTAATTGTCTGTATAATAAACTATACACCTCTAAATGTCTGCATACATGAACTATATCCCCCTAATTGTCAGTATACATGAACTATGTCCCTTTAATTGTCTGTATACATGAACTATGCCCCTCTAAATGTCTGCGTACATGAACTATATCCCACTAAATGTCTACATACATGAACTATATCCCACTAATTGTCTGCATACAAGAACTATGCCCCTCTAAATGTCTGTATACATGAAGTATGCCCCTCTAAATGTCTGTATACATGAACTATGCTAGTCTAAATGTATGTATATATGAACTATATCCCTCAAATGTCTGCATACTTGAAATATGCCCTTCTAAATGTCTGCATACATGAACTATATCCCTCTAAATGTCTGCATACATGACCTATATCCCTTTAAATGTCTGAATACATGAACTATGCCCCTCTAAATGTATGTATACATGAACTATATCCCTCTAAGTGTCTGCACACATGAACTATATCCCTCTAAATGTCTGCATACATAAACTATGCCCCTCTAAATGTCTGTGTACATGAACTATGCTCCTCCAAATGTCTGCATACATGAACTATGCCCCTCTAAATGTCTGTATACATGAACTATGTCCCTCTCATTGTCTGTACACATAACCTGTTTTTTCGAAATGCATGTATATATATATATATATATATATATATATATATATATATATATATATATATATATATATATATTTATATATAAACTATGTTACTGTAATGTATATACATATAACCTATGTTGGTCTAATAATTCATAGGCGTAACCTTCCATCAACTTAAAAAATATGTAAATCAAAGTATCCGTAATTTCTATGAAATTTATTTGATGTATACTTATGTTCATATAATTGCTTGCATACTTATACTAGGTTGCTCTAAATTCATGTAGGAAAAAGCTGTGCCTCTAATACTATAGGAGTGCTCCTTTACTCTAATTTTCCTATAAAATTAAACTTTGTTACTTTATTTTCTTGTAAACTTAAGCTCTGTTACTATAATTTATGATAAACTTAAGCTCTGTTACTATAATTTATGATAAACTTAAGCTCTGATACTCTAATTTTCTGCATACTTAAGCTATTTCACTATAATTTTATAATATACTTACGAAACACATGAAAACACAGTGCTCTAGTTTTACAAAATACAAAAGAGCTTTTGGTGGAAACTTTGTTGTGTATTGATACTTTTATTTTATTTTGTAAAACTATACTTTGTTTTCATTTGTTTCACGATTGCTACATATTTTTACAGCAGTATCACCTGATATTGATTTACTTACGCTATGCTATTTTATTGTTATCTATTCTTAAATAATGCTACTCTAATGTCCTGTGCACTTCTTTTCTTCTTTCCAACGTTCTGTATGGATGTTTTTATCATTCTAGTGTGATATATAAACAGCCAGACACCAAGAACAGGTGTACGTGCACAACCTTCAGTACCAATTGGAGTTCAGGTGCTTATCCTTCGGTGGCGTGTTCGGTTTCAACCAGCTGTTTATTTATTAGGGCAGCTCGCCCTAGGGTGCGATCCATTCTGCCGTATATGTGGGCCCGGATCTACACCTTCCTGCATACTTAAGCTCTACTACTCTACTTTCTTGACTTGTCACCTGTTCCCTAAAATCCCATTTCCAAGTGCTCTTGTTCAAACAATTCACATATCACTCTTTTTAAAATCAAGATAATTTGGTACAACTAAGTGTTTTATAATATGTAATTGATGATATTGTTATAAGAAAGAGAAGATGGAGATATGTTGGGCACACCTTGAGGAGAAATGATCAACGAATATCAAAGCAGGCATTGAAGTGGGATGCAAAGGGTTCAAGAAAGTGAGCACGACCTAAGGAGACCCTGAAACGAAATTTGCTGAGAGAGGCAAGAAATATCGGTTTCAGTTCCATGGAGGAGATCGAGCAAGTTGCCGGGATAGAGCGGTATGGAGAAATTACTTACAGGCCCTCTGTAACGCATAACGGTACGAGAGGAATTATTATTATTAATTAACAACACCATCTCCGATATGTCTGCTTATTATACATTTGCAAGATGGTCTCCTGTATTTAATTTACTTTATAATTTACGTAAGCTCCAACTCCACTCCTTCCCAGTCTACCCCCAGCAAACTATCAGATACTGTGCCCTACTCTCCATATTGAACAAATATATCTTGAATATCGATCGATTCAAGCAATTCTTTGTCGTCTAAATGATCGTCTTACTTTTGATAACTTTCTACATAATAATCACAGTTCAAGATTAATTTATCATCGGAATCGTTTAAAACAAGTTCAACAGCTTGCTCTTTTGCTTTCCTCTTTTGAGTAGCAGGTTCTTCAATTTTCATAAAGTTTTTCAACACGAGAAAACCTACTAAAGTCACTTATACCTATTATAATAAATTATCAGAAATATGGTCCACCATCTTGATAAATCAATTAGCAACACGCGCGTTGTGTTTAATGTCACATTTGTAAACAATTTATCTTCGGTAGTCTATTATCTTCGGTAGCCTACAAATAACGACGAAGACTTGTCAGACTGATTTGACGGGACGTTGTGATGGACATGTTTACAAAACAGAGCTATATATCAGGATCTTGGGTTCTATGGGTTAAGCTAATTTACTCTATTATTTATATACCTAAAATATGTCATTATAATTTTCGATATAAGTAAGTTCGTTATTTAAATTTTCTACATAGGTACGTAAGCTTTGTTATTTTAATTTTCTACATTCTCAAGCTTTTTTATTCTAATTTCCTACATACTTAAGCTTTGTTCTAATTTCCTACATACTTAAGCTTTGTTCTAATTTACTACATACTTAAGCTTTGTTATTCTAATTTCCTACATACTTAAGTTTTGTTCTAATTTCTTACATACTTAAGCTTTGTTATTCTAATTTCCTACATACTTAAGTTTTGTTCTAATTTACTACATAATTAAGCTTTGTAATTCTAATTTCCATAATACTTAAGCTTTGTTATTCTAAATTCCTACATACTTAAGCTTTGTCATTCTAATTTCCTGCATACGTAAGCTATGTCACTCTAATTTCCAATGTGCTGCTGTCTGTTATTCTTATTTTCCGTTACATTTCAACTTTATTCTTGATGTCATCAGTTTCCTGAGACCACACCCAAGAATGACAGAATGGCATTATAATGTAATGTTGTCAGTGTGATATCTCGATAAATGATATCTTTAACGCAACGCCTTCTAAATGATATAGTTATATATCAATTAAGTTGTATCTACTGCTGTACACGTGGTTAAGCTGAACTACCAGATCCAATAGATTTCATATCTTCCTTGTTTTATGACTGGCTTCCTTGCTGTGTTACCATTGATCTATATAAACCAGTGGTTCTCAAGGGGTGTACCAAGGCGCACCAGTGTGATCGGTGACATTCCAAGGTTCATCCTAGAAAAACTCAGATTAGTGGTCCACAACGAGGTACAAGCGGGCACCAGGGTAAAAAATTGCCAAGACATATCATCCCCATGCTTCTCATAGGTTGAAATTAAATAATGAATAAAAGTTAGTTGAATTTTCCAATTATTTCTATATTTTTGGGGAATTTTGTATCTTATGTATTAAGTGTTTGTGTATCAAAACGTTTTGTGCAACGACTTCCAAATATTTGAAAACCGCTGCTTTAAACCGTGCCTGTTCTCTATTGATGAAATTATTTAAAGGAGTCTATTACGATTCTGGAAGATGGTTAAATAGAAGCAGTTAAAAATACAGATTTAGGTTTGTATAAAGATGAGGATATACTTCATTTCACCTAGTTTTATCCCATTTGTCTCGGTCCCTCTCTGCAGAAATGGTACGATACCTGCGTAGAGTATGGGGTGTCTGAACAAAATGCACTTGTGAACAGAACGGCGCGGTCCGGATTCGAATCCATGACCTTCGACTCGCAGTGCAAGGGCTTAATCGCTTGGCCACATAGACCTCAGTAGGATAGTATAAATCAAGTTAAGTATATAATAATAATTCCTCTCGTACCGTTATACGTTACATAGGGCCTGCAAGTAATTTCTCCATACCGCTCTATCCTGGGCAACTCGCTCAATCTCCTCCATGAAACTGAGACCGATATTTCCTGCCTCTCTCAGCAAAGTTCGTTTCAGGGTCTCCTTAGGTCGACCTCTCTTTCTTGAACCCTTTGCATGCCACTTCAATGAAGTTAAGTATATAATGCAACTATAACATCATTTTACATTTCGTACTTGATTTCTTCTTTACTATCTGACTTCACATTAACTCTTTCAATGCGTAAAGCCAACTGATAAGCAATTCTGGATGTAGCAATGTTCTCAACAGCAAACTCACGAACAAAGTGTTAAACAGATAGTGTACAATTAAGAAAATCGATTGAATACTTTCTCTTTCTTTCTTCTAATCCAGTTTTCCCTAACAGTGTCAGAACAATTTAGAGGTTTTTAGAACGTGCTTCACTGTATCTGTTATTTCGTGGATGGCTTTTTACTTTGCGTTCAATGTATCGGAGTAGCATTGTTCTTTCAAGCGCACTGTCTGTTAGTGAGTTCACACTATTTGTTTATTATTCTTTGTAGAATACAGCTGTATGTGCCACTTTTTTTTCCGACCTGAATCTGAAAGGCACAATAGGGATAGAAAATTGATAGAATATATGTCTAACAGGGATTGTGGCTGAGTGGTTAAGCCCTTTGCCTTGCGAGTCGAAGGTCGTGGGCTCGAATCAGGATCACGCCTTTCTGTTCACGAGTGCAGTTTTTCCAGAGATCCCTAGGATTGTTGCTGGAGCTACGGAGTTCGTGCTCTGTGCAATACTCTCGGCATGTGGCGTGCCATTTCTGCGGAGAGGGACCGAACCATATGAGGTAAAACCCGGTGCAATGAAGTCAATCCTTCGGCTTTAAACTCCTTTAAACCCGTTATGCATACTCATACAAGTTCACTTTTAATTCTACAAGCTCTGATATTTGAAATAAAGCTCTGCTGCTTGAGATGAGAAGCTTCAAATATAACTTTATAGAACATATTTCGTACACAGTTTTGTTGTAAAAATCAGCTTGTAAATACATAGTGCTAGTGTTAGTGTTAATATACTATTTGCGCGTATTATAATAATTCCTGTCGTACATACGTTACATACAGCCTGCAAGCAATTTCTCCATACCGCTCTATCCTGGGCAACTCGTTCAATTTACTCCCTAGAACAGAGACCGATATTTCTTGCCTCTCTCAGCAAAGTTCGTTTCATGGTCTTCTTAGGTCGCCCTCTCTTTCTTGAAATCTCTGCATCCCACTCCAATACCTGCTTTGATATTCTTTGATAATTTCTTCTCAAGGTGTGTCCAACATATTTCCATCTTCTCTTTCTTATAACAATTGTTACTAGTGGTTGACCAGACATTTCTCTTATTTCATCACTTCTCCTGAATTCGTTCCATTTCATGTTCATTATTTTTCGCAGACATCTATTTTCAAATGAATTCAACTTTAGCTTGCATATGTTATTATTGATACAACATTATTTCCTTAAGATATTGTTCCTACATTTAACAAATGTTGGATGTAAAAAAATAACAAGACAGTATTACAATATTTGTATTTTTATATAAAATTAACACCCCCTTCCTATCACCCCAAAAGGGGAAAGGCTCAGAAATCTCACAAGAATTGAACCAATATAAGCTGCCACTATGTGTCTGCAATATGAGACGATCTAATCTTAAAATAAATAGAAAATTAAGAAAGAAAATGCGTATAAAAACAACGCAGTAATCCAACAAAAATAAATGTGACAAAATTGGCTGGCAGTCGAAAACGATACCCGACATTTCACGGAAGCACTAGACAGACAGAAGAAGTAACAAGTAAGACTGTTAATGTAGACATACAAGTGTTCTTGGGTAACTATATAGATGTTTAAATATAGAACGAGAGAAGACAAGAGAAAAAAAAAGAGATAATTCAACAGCAAGCTTATTAGATATACATAAAAAGTAAAAAAGCAGTAGGAAATAAAACATACAATATAGAACAAGAAAGAGGAAATACAAACTTGCAATATAGAACAAGAAAGATGAAATATAACATGCTATATTGAACAAGAAATAGGAAATATAACATGCTATATAGAACAAGAAAGATGAAATATAACATGCTATATTGAACAAGAAAGATGAACTAAAACATGCAATATAGAACAAGAAAGAGGAAATATAACATGCAATATAGAACAAGAAAGAGGAAATATAACATTATATATATAAAACAAGAAAGAGGAAATATAACATTATATATATAAAAGAGAAATATAACATACAATATAGAACAAGAAAGAGGAAATATAACATACAATATAGAACAAGAGGAAATATAACATTATATATATAAAACAAGAAAGATGAAATATAACATACAATATAGAACAAGAAGAAGGAAATATAACATACAATATAGAACACGAAAGGGGAAATATAACATGCAATATAGAACAAGAAAGAGGAAATATAACATTATATATATAAAACAAGAAAGAGGAAATATAACATGCTATATAGAACAAGAAAGAGGAAATATAACATGCAATACAGAACAAGAGGAAATATAACATTATATATATACAACAAGAAAGAGGAAATATAACATTATATATATACAACAAGAAAGAGGAAATATAACATGTTATACAGAACAAGAAAAATGAAATATAACATGCTATATTGAACAAGAAAGATGAAATAAAACATGCAATATAGAACAAGAAAGAGGAAATATAACATGCAATATAGAACAAGAGGAAATATAACATGCAATATAGAACAAGAGGAAATATAACATGCAATATAGAACAAGACGAAATATAACATTATATATCTAAAACAAGAAAGAGGAAATATAACATTATATATATATATACAACAAGAAAGAGGAAATATAACATACAATATAGAACAAGAAAGAGGAAATATAACATGCAATATAGAACAAGAAAGAGGAAATATAACATGCAATATAGAACAAGAGGAAATATAACATGCAATATAGAACAAGACGAAATATAACATTATATATATAAAACAAGAAAGAGGAAATATAACATGATATATATATATACAACAAGAAAGAGGAAATATAACATACAATATAGAACAAGAAAGAGGAAATATAACATGCAATATAGAACAAGAAAGAGGAAATATAGCATGCAATATAGAACAATCTAAACAGATAGCAACGAACCGCGAGACATGGAGAACTATGACCTCTGCCCTATGCGCCGCCCACAGGCCCAAGAGGAAAGACTAACTAAGACTAACTAAATAATATGGAACAAGAAAGAGGAAATATAACATACAATATAGAACAAGAGGAAAATAACATGCAATATACAACAAGAAAGGGGAAATATAACATACAATATACAACAAGAAAGGGGAAATATAACAATCAATATAGAACAAGAAAGAGGAAATATAACAAACATTTATCCGTTGACGAAGTGGCTATCCCTGTAATAATCTCCCCTTTTATGTTCGTAAACTCAGCCAGTGCCAAGCTAGAGTAATGATTACCAAAAACACAGTGGATCTTCACTCATTCCCGATGATCGGAAACTGGGCCCTATTGATTCTCTTCAATTGCAATGGAATAGCACCGAAGCCCAATTAGATTAACTATTAAAGTAGAGTCTTCCACATGATTGTCTAATATGATCAAGGGAGAGCACCTTACATACTTTCATTACTACGTTTCTATTTGCACTTTAATCGATAATTCTGTTGAGAATCTATTTAATTGAGATTAAAGAAAGAGAATCGTCAATAGGAAAAGCATAGTTATTAAACAAAGAATATAATTGCTAACATGAATGCAACAGATGATGGGTACAGTGCATATAATAGAGAGGTATTTAGGAGAGTTATGATTAGAGGGAAGTTTTAAAATCGACAAGTTACTGATTCGTCTAAATCATAGATTCCCAAACTTTTTCTACCCACCGCCCACTTTGCACAACATAAACTTAGTAACGCCTCCCTCCACATTTTAAGTTTGCCAACGCCCCCTCCCTCCCCCACACATATATACATGCTCTATTTTATTGTTGACATAGAAATTTGATATATATTTCTGTAATACAAGGTCAATTTTCAAATGATTATATGCATATGCATGAAATAGAAAATTGATGAAATAATGGATCGTGTAAGACGGACATAAGATAAATTAAAATGCAGAATTCAAATTTTAAATGATTAGTCAATCGCAAAATCTCAAAAATAATTTATTTTAAAATATTTATCATTAATTTTTTCTTTAAGGGAAAACGACCCTAATCGCCTGAACACCCCCAAATTCTTCTGAACCCACTATCGCCACCCTAGAACGCTTCAGCGCCCACTGGATGTGGGGAGGGGGCGCGGAACCGTCCACTTTAGGAAACGCTGGACTAAACACTCTAAATGTCAAGGATTTACTTCTTTGCATCGGGTTTCTCCATTTGACTCCAGCTCAGTCGGTGGAAATGACAAGGCTTCTACCGAAGAAAAAAGCACTAACTCCTTAGCTCCAGCAACAATCTTTGGAAACCATGGCAAAATTGTAAATTTGATTTGGTCCGGATTCGAAGACACAAACCTTCAGAACAACAGGCAAATGTTCCGCTTCACCATAGAGAACCCCTACAATTATCTATTTAGTGCAACGGACATTATCCCAGATGAAATATTGATCCTATATGACTTTAGTGTTAACTCAATACTATGGCCATTATCCCAGAGACAAAATATCTCCCAGATGATTCTGGTCGTGATCTAGTACTTTTGATCTAGTACTTTTGATCTAGTACTTTTGATCTAGTACTTTTGATCTAGTACCTTTGATCTAGTACTTTTGATCTAGTACTTTTGATCTAGTACTTTTGATCTAGTACTTTTGATCTAGTACTTTTGATCTAGTACTTTTGATCCAGTACTTTTGATCCAGTACTTTTGAAGCTATTACAGAGAAAAAATATCTTCCAGATGACTCTGGTCGTGATCTAGTACTTTTGACGCTATTACAGAGAAACAATTTGTCCAAACGACTGATGGTGGTTACCTAGGAAGAGGGATACTATCCTAGATGAAAAATGTGTCCCAGATTACATTGATGGAGATGAAATAACCAGGGACATTATTCCAAATAAAAGATTTGCTTCAGATTACATTGGAGGCCACAGAGATGTGGTTTTAAAGAAAAATTGTGCGAATCCTATGGACTGCTAAAATGACAAATGTGTAGGTGTTGATTGAGGCAAAGACAAAGAGAAAATGTATTATCAATATAAAAAAGAAGCACTTCCTATTTTTCTGTCATGTAATTAGAAGGGTAGGCTTAGAACATATTGTGAGAACCGGTAAAATCGAGGTGATACGAGACAGGGGAAGACAGAGAGAGAAAACTTTGGACAGTCTGACTTCATGGCAAGGAAGATCGTTATTATATGTGATGATAGAAATAAAATCAGGAACATAGATACGTATATATCCATGATCGCTTACACCAGCCGGCACTTTACCTGATGATGATGATGATTCGGAAGATCGGAAGGATTAGTTTCCTGGAACTCACACCAACAGCGAAAGAAATGGAGGTCTAGAAGTACATGGAGACGATATTTGTTGGTATAGATCAACCAAATTACAAAGAGCTGGAGGGAGCTGCAGGAGATAGCTAGACATAGTAAGACGACGTGAGTTGGTTGAGGGTCTATGCTCCAATCCGGGTTAAAATAGGCATGAAAGAGAGAGAGAGAGAGAGAGAGATAGAGAGAAAGAACGGATTAGCACAGTTGAAAGAGAGTTCGCCTTTCGAATCGGACACCAAAATTGTGTTGTTCACTTAGCGCACCCGACATTCAGCAAAATGTATAATAGAAGTGGACATTTGTTATCTCTACATACTTGCTTCTAAAACATGAAGTGAAAAGCATTTGATACCTTGCAGTAAACAAAGAATATGATATATTTTCATTTAATTAGTAAGTAGAGATATTTTGAAATTGTCTTTGCGATATTCAATTCGTAATATAAATATCGTGTTGTAAAACACCATGTTTAGAGCGTAATGCTGTCATCATGCCTCAAAGCAATTTCTCGCTTTCTGATTCTTTATTGATATGTCTAATATCTTTTTGCAACCTGAATTATATATATTTTTATAGCCCATTGATCTTGCTTCCCAGTGCACCTAGACACGTACGCCCTGAATCAGAGTGGAATATAAGTTGTGGTTGTGTGGGAATGATGATTGCATATTGTATCTTTACTGTGATCACATGATAGAAATGATAAGATGTATTAAGTGTTCACAAATCATGGAGGCGTTGTATATTATATGTGTGATTTCAGAGATGTAGCAATATAAAGATATGTCGAATAAAACATTGATATGAACAACATATATACTAGACTGAGGAAAGAGGTCTATGCGGTGTGTTCAACGCCTATATATGGAACTATAAATAGTTCGTTCCAAAATTCGTGATCATCTTTACCGACCGATATAAAATCATCCACTTGACAGAAATTCTTGATTTTTGCATTTTTATATAGGTAACAGTGACGACGTTCCAAAAGTATTTTTGCCCACCCAAACCTTTAGTTCTGTAAGATTTTTATTATATGTTATTACTAAATTTACCGCGATGTTGATCTGATATACTTGTCGAAATTTTACAGTACGATTGTCAAGTTTGTCTATAACTAAGCATTTCCGTGTTCCAAATGCAATTCAGTGTACGTCAAAATCGGGAATCCCGTGAAATTAATCAGTTCACAATGTTTCCTACCGTTTACATTCATTTATAGAAGTGGAAGGTATCATTTGTTCACTATGTGACCTTTCTTTTATAATATGTAATAGTAATACGCCTTTGCAATTATTCGCCACCATTTTGTGTATTACTGTAAGTTCTGAACTTTGATGATCATTTTGTTGGGCTTAAGCAAAATTATATAACAAAAACGTTTTTTGCATCAACTAAGCTACCTACCAATTAGTTAAACATGGATTCGTAACGTCGTGAGATATGTAAGACTGCATGCAAAAATTTACTTCTATCCATCAGATAGATTTTGTACAAATTAAACCTTATTGTGATCACGAATTTTTGGAACGAACTATAATAGAGTTGGGTCGTTATACAGGGTGTTCAAGATAATAGTAGCCCGACTGTCAAGTTTTCATTTGTAACTCGAGCTACTTTTATCTGGAACACCCTGTATTTTTTTGGGATTAAAAGTGAAAATTAGTAGCATGTTGATGATCTGTAAAATATACACGCCAACCCCACCTTCAAGTGAAACTTGGAAACTTTAAATGTATTTCTTACTTCACATTTCTTGCTATACATTTCTTACTGTACATTTCTTACTATTCATGTCTTACTATAAATGTCTACTATACATTTCTTACTATACCTTTCTTACTATACATTTCTTACTATACATTTCTTACTATACATTTCTTACTATTCATTTCTTGCTATACATTTCTTACTATACATTTCTTACTATACATTTCTTACTATTCATTTCTTACTATTCATTTCTTGCTATACATTTCTTACTATACATTTCTTGCTATACATTTCTTACTATACATTTCTTACTATACATTTCTTACTAAACATTTCTTACTATACATTTCTTACTATTCATTTCTTGCTATACATTTCTTACTATACATTTCTTACTATACATTTCTTACTATTCATTTCTTACTATACATTTCTTACTATTCATTTCTTACTATACATTTCTTACTATTCATTTCTTACTATACATTTCTTACTATACATTTCTTACTATACATTTCTTACTATACATTTCTTACTATTCATTTCTTACTTCACATTTCTTACTATACATTTCTTACTATACATTTCTTACTATACATTTCTTACTATACATTTCTTACTATACATTTCTTACTATTCATTTCTTACTATACATTTCTTACTATTCATTTCTTACTATACATTTCTTACTATACATTTCTTACTATACATTTCTTACTATTCATTTCTTACATACATTTCTTGCTATACATTTCTTACTATACATTTCTTACTATTCATTTCTTACTATACATTTCTTACTATACAATTCTTACTATACATTTCTTACTATACATTTCTTACTATACATTTCTTGCTATACATTTCTTACAATACATTTCTTACTATACATTTCTTACTATACATTTCTTACTATTCATTTCTTACTATACATTTCTTACTATACATTTCTTACTATTCATTTCTTACTATACATTTCTTACTATACATTTCTTGCTATACATTTCTTACTATACATTTCTTACTATACATTTCTTACTATACATTTCTTACTATTCATTTCTTACTATACATTTCTTACTATACATTTCTTGCTATACATTTCTTGCTATACATTTCTTACTATTCATTTCTTGCTATACATTTCTTACTATACATTTCTTACTATTCATTTCTTACTATACATTTCTTACTATACATTTCTTGCTATACATTTCTTACTATACATTTCTTACTATACATTTCTTGCTATACATTTCTTACTATACATTTCTTACTATACATTTCTTACTATTCATTTCTTGCTATACATTTCTTACTATACATTTCTTACTATTCATTTCTTACTATACATTTCTTACTATTCATTTCTTGCTATACATTTCTTGCTATACATTTATTGCTATACATTTCTTACTATACATTTCTTGCTATACATTTCTTACTATACATTTCTTACTATACATTTCTTACTATTCATTTCTTACTATACATTTCTTACTATTCATTTCTTGCTATACATTTCTTACTATTCATTTCTTGCTATACATTTCTTACTATACATTTCTTACTATACATTTCTTACTATTCATTTCTTACTATACATTTCTTACTATACATTTCTTACTATTCATTTCTTACTATACATTTCTTACTATACATTTCTTGCTATACATTTCTTACTATACATTTCTTACTATACATTTCTTACTATACATTTCTTACTATTCATTTCTTACTATACATTTCTTACTATACATTTCTTGCTATACATTTCTTGCTATACATTTCTTACTATTCATTTCTTGCTATACATTTCTTACTATACATTTCTTACTATTCATTTCTTACTATACATTTCTTACTATACATTTCTTGCTATACATTTCTTACTATACATTTCTTACTATACATTTCTTGCTATACATTTCTTACTATACATTTCTTACTATACATTTCTTACTATTCATTTCTTGCTATACATTACTTACTATACATTTCTTACTATTCATTTCTTACTATACATTTCTTACTATTCATTTCTTGCTATACATTTCTTGCTATACATTTCTTGCTATACATTTCTTACTATACATTTCTTGCTATACATTTCTTACTATACATTTCTTACTATACATTTCTTACTATTCTATTCTTACTATACATTTCTTACTATTCATTTCTTGCTATACATTTCTTACTATTCATTTCTTGCTATACATTTCTTACTATACATTTCTTACTATACATTTCTTACTATTCATTTCTTGCTATACATTTCTTACTATACATTTCTTACTATTCATTTCTTACTATACATTTCTTACTATACATTTCTTACTATTCATTTCTTACTATACATTTCTTACTATACATTTCTTACTATACATTTCTTACTATACATTTCTTCCTATTCATTTCTTGCTATACATTTCTTACTATACATTTCTTACTATACATTTCTTACTATACATTTCTTACTATACATTTCTTACTATACATTTCTTACTATTCATTACTTACTATACATTTCTTACTATACATTTCTTACTATTCATTTCTTACTATACATTTCTTACTATACATTTCTTACTATTCATTTCTTACTATTCATTTCTTGCTATACATTTCTTACTATACATTTCTTACTATTCATTTCTTACTATACATTTCTTACTATACATTTCTTGCTATACATTTCTTGCTATACATTTCTTACTATACATTTCTTGCTATACATTTCTTACTATACATTTCTTGCTATACATTTCTTGCTAAACATTTATAACTAAACATTTCTTGCTATACATTTGTAACTACGCATTTCCTATTATACATTTCATACTTTGCAATGTACTTTTTGCAACGTAAAAGTACTTACTTGTTATGTCTCTGTGAAATAGAATCGATTCTTCCATAACTTTACATCTCAAAGACTTTAATTATATCTTCTATCAGCTTGTTAATTGTCCATGTACATTGTAATTGTCAACTACACAGGCAAATCATGACTATTAAAATTAAGAACAATGCGACTTTTATTTTTATTGACAAATAATTAAGAGACTAGACACATTAAATACTATTATCAAAATCCACCGGTGTGTTTTCAGGGTCCGTAAGAGAAGCAAATAATATTACCACTGTGACTTACAAGACATGTTATAAAAGACGACTTAGGTAGTGGCCTAAGAAAGCTGCCCTAGTAAATAAAGCAATCGCAGAAGTCGAATGTGCAGGTCTACTGGTAGGTTCGTAGCTGGCACAACGTACAATCGGTCTTAGGCTCAAATCACATGAAAATCACAACAGTCTTTAGCAATGGTTGATATGGAGCGTTCGAAGAAGAAGAAGATATAACAAGAAAAGAAAGTTGTGACTCTCTCCTTCTTCGGTGATCTCTAGCTATGCACTTAGTTTACTATAGACCATACACTGGGCAGTCAGCTTCAGTGATCTCTAGCTATGCACTTAGTTTACTATAGACCATACACTGGGCAGTCAGCTTCAGTGATCTCTGGCTATGCACTTAGTTTACTATAGACCATACACTGGGCAGTCAGCTTCAGTGATCTCTAGCTATGCACTTAGTTTACTGTAGACCGCAAACTGGGCAGTCAGCTTCAGTGATCTCTGGCTATGCACTTAGTTTACTGTAGACCATACACTGGGCAGTCAGCTTCAGTGATCTCTGGCTATGCACTTAGTTTACTATAGACCATACACTGGGCAGTCAGCTTCAGTGATCTCTGGCTATGCACTTAGTTTACTATAGACCATACACTGGGCAGTCAGCTTCAGTGATCTCTGGCTATGCACTTAGTTTACTATAGACCATACACTGGGCAGTCAGCTTCAGTGATCTCTGGCTATGCACTTAGTTTACTATAGACCATACACTGGGCAGTCAGCTTCAGTGATCTCTAGCTATGCACTTAGTTTACTGTAGACCGCAAACTGGGCAGTCAGCTTCAGTGATCTCTGGCTATGCACTTAGTTTACTGTAGACCATACACTGGGCAGTCAGCTTCAGTGATCTCTGGCTATGCACTTAGTTTACTGTAGACCATACACTGGGCAGTCAGCTTCAGTGATCTCTGGCTATGCACTTAGTTTACTATAGACCATACACTGGGCAGTCAGCTTCAGTGATCTCTGGCTATGCACTTAGTTTACTGTAGACCGCAAACTGGGCAGTCAGCTTCAGTGATCTCTGGCTATGCACTTAGTTTACTATAGACCATACACTGGGCAGTCAGCTTCAGTGATCTCTGGCTATGCACTTAGTTTACTGTAGACCGCAAACTGGGCAGTCAGCTTCAGTGATCTCTGGCTATGCACTTAGTTTACTATAGACCATACACTGGGCAGTCAGCTTCAGTGATCTCTGGCTATGCACTTAGTTTACTGTAGACCGCAAACTGGGCAGTCAGCTTCAGTGATCTCTAGCTATGCACTTAGTTTACTGTAGACCGCAAACTGGGCAGTCAGCTTCAGTGATCTCTGGCTATGCACTTAGTTTACTATAGACCATACACTGGGCAGTCAGCTTCAGTTATCTCTGGCTATGCACTTAGTTTACTATAGACCATACACTGGGCAGTCAGCTTCAGTGATCTCTGGCTATGCACTTAGTTTACTATAGACCATACACTGGGCAGTCAGCTTCAGTGATCTCTGGCTATGCACTTAGTTTACTATAGACCATACACTGGGCAGTCAGCTTCAGTGATCTCTGGCTATGCACTTAGTTTACTATAGACCATACACTGGGCAGTCAGCTTCAGTGATCTCTGGCTATGCACTTAGTTTACTATAGACCATACACTGGGCAGTCAGCTTCAGTGATCTCTGGCTATGCACTTAGTTTACTATAGACCATACACTGGGCAGTCAGCTTCAGTGATCTCTGGCTATGCACTTAGTTTACTGTAGACCGCAAACTGGGCAGTCAGCTTCAGTGATCTCTAGCTATGCACTTAGTTTACTGTAGACCGCAAACTGGGCAGTCAGCTTCGGTGATCTCTGGCTATGCACTTAGTTTACTATAGACCATACACTGGGCAGTCAGCTTCAGTGATCTCTGGCTATGCACTTAGTTTACTATAGACCATACACTGGGCAGTCAGCTTCGGTGATCTCTGGCTATGCACTTAGTTTACTATAGACCATACACTGGGCAGTCAGCTTCAGTGATCTCTGGCTATGCACTTAGTTTACTATAGACCATAGACTGGGCAGTCAGCTTCAGTGATCTCTGGCTATGCACTTAGTTTACTGTAGACCGCAAACTGGGCAGTCAGCTTCAGTAATCTCTAGCCATGTGCTGAGTTTACTATCGACCACAGACTGGACAGTCAGCTTCAGTAATCTCTATCTATGCGCTTAGTTTACTATAGACCACAGACTGGACAGTCAGCTTCAGGTCTATCAGGTTTCCCCAAACTTTACTCTTTATGTTGACTGGTTGTTCCACATATTTTTCAGTTATGACTACCAATGAAAAATAAAAATCGTAGTATATCCTTTAGGACTTAGCCATCAACAACAGTAAACGAGTCATCAAATTTCTAGGCATCATTTATCTGTTCAGTAGTTTACTATTGCTTTCTAAAGATGGGGTCTATTTTTACCTTTCGTAAAAATCCACTTGAACGAATTTGCTTTCAAACTGCCCATCGCAATATTTTGAACCAGGTACGTTTGTATTGCGATCGAGCTCACTACTGCTAATGCTACAGAAGCCCACTTGACTGACTATCAATACCAAACATAATATATTATTGTGTCATCAACACAATTCTCTATATGTTTCAAGTATTTAGAAATGTCGTTATTAAATCTATTATTTAATATGAAAGAAACATGGATACAGTCAGTGGCGGGTCATCATTAAGGGACAGTGGGGCCGGGCTCCACTAAAAATAATGTGTAACGTGTATTTATTATTTTATAAATTAAAATATAATCTAACCGAAACTATATTTTTCTGAAAATTTCTGTCTGGCCCCACCAATAAAAATGATCTCGATCCGCCACTGGATACAGTTATTCAAAGACTTTCACTTGAACTAAAAATACACGCAATGGAAATCTCATTATATTTGACATTTTTGTACTCAGAGGGTCAGGAGGTTAAGTTTCTTTAAGCTAGATAAAAATATCAGTTAAAGAGTACTTACTTAGCAGGTCCTAAGATGATTTTGAGTATTTCCCAATTTAGAATATTCGGATACCGATTTTCCTACTCTGTAGAGAAGTCATTGACTTTGCCAGGTATCGAGGAAGTAATTATATAAATCCATCTCGATGTCAATCAATATGTTACACCGAGTCCAGGAACTAGTTTCAAATCTTACAAGAAATGAATCAATAGAAAATATATATTTGGCTACTTGGACATTTTTAAGTATGTCAGTTTCCGGTTCTTCTTCTATAATATACGTTTTCATTGGTTGCTGGTTATTGATTACTGAGATAGCAGCATAGCACTCCTGACATATTTATCGTAGGTGCGAAGTCTCTCACTGCGGATATCGAATACTATGTATGCTTGCGTTAAGTTAGTTAAACATACTCCTCATAATATATGTTTCAGACATCCAGTTTTGTTTATAAGTCGTGTAATTTCAAACTCATTTAAATCGATAGATAGATTCTTCTTTTTCTTCCAACGCTCCATATCGACCATTTATTAACCACTCTGTTTGATTTGTATGTGATCTGAGCCTAAAAGCGAGTGTACGTTGTGCCAATTATGCGCCTACAAGTTCTCCAGCACTTTCGATTTCTGCGTTACTAGGGTAGTTTCCATAGGTCCTACATCAGTCGTTTCTTACAGTGGTACTATTCATTACTTAACTTGCAGGCCTCTGTACTACACAGGTGGGATATATTCAATATCAGTGTTAGTGTCTTTATCCAACAGCCCTCAATTCCACACCGACAGGTGATGTTAATGCTAAACGTTGCTCTCTCTTTGTTGCTAGCACCAGCATACCTAGAACCTGCGTTACTGGAGCTAAGTACCCTTGATAGACGACATTCATTCATTCCAAAACTTTACGTTTTGAATATTTCAAAAATGTATCTAATTGTCGGACAGAATAATGATCCAAGCACACAAAGTTCCAGATGAACAATTGCAGGGCAACAGTAAAGCAACAATGACATCCTCCATCTATATTTTAGAAGAACGTTGCCTGTATATTCCATTAATATGTTATGGAATATTGGGATATTTCGCTAAATACAGCATATTTCTTTGACCAACACACGCACGTGAATGATGTGGTTGACATCACGCGTTTATGAAGCAAGTCAAATTCTCACCTTTGACTTAATGAGATAACATAGTCACCTGTCATGCTCACGATTTGCTTCATAACACACTATAACACAGACTGAATTCATTTTCATTGGCCTCTTTGTCTCAGGAGACAATATGTCTTGCGTCACATAGTATGTTCTTCGCTGAATCACAACGTTTCTTGTGGATGTAATGAAACACAGACTGATACAAAACACTATAACACAGCCTGAAACAAAACACTATAACACAGACTGGAACAAAACACTATAACACAGACTGATACAAAACACTATAACACAGACTGATACAAAACACTATAACACAGACTGATACAAAACACTATAACACAGATTGAAACAAAACACTTTAACACAGACTGAAGCAAAACACTATAACACAGACTGATACAAAACACTTTAACACAGACTGAAACAAAACAATACAACACAGACTGATACAAAACACTATAACACAGACTGAAACAAAACACTTTATCACAGACTGATACAAAACACTATAACACAGACTGATACAAAACACTTTAACACAGACTGAAACAAACACTATAACACAGCCTGATACAAAACACTATAACACAGACAGAAACAAAACACTATAACACAGACTGAAACAAAACACTTTATCACAGACTGATACAAAACACTATAACACAGACTGAAACAAAACACTATAACACAGACTGAAACAAAACACTATAACACAGACTGATACAAAACACTATAACACAGACTGAAACAAAACACTTTATCACAGACTGATACAAAATACTATAACACAGACTGAAACAAAACACTATAACACAGACTGATACAAAACACTTTATCACAGACTGATACAAAACAATACAACACATACTGATACAAAACACTATAACACAGACTGAAACAAAACACTTTATCACAGACTGATACAAAATACTATAACACAGACTGAAACAAAACACTATAACACAGACTGATACAAAACACTTTATCACAGACTGATACAAAACAATACAACACAGACTGATACAAAACACTATAACACAGACTGATACAAAACACTATAACACCGACTGATACAAAACACTATAACACAGACTGATACAAAACATGTACCACATTACATAACTAATCAAGCTATTCAAGTTGGTGTTCCTTGCACAGAGAAAATTATACGTTCAAGGGAAGTAACTATGAAAATACACCAACTAATTTCATAGGGTAACTTGAGGTTGCACAAATATATATATAAGGTTTTCCATGGGCTCAAGAACATTCTCAAATTTCCCCAGGACTATAACATAGTTGTATCCACTTAAATTAATTAGACTTAATGGACTTTTAAGAAATTCGCAATGTTAATCATGAATTCTATTTTTAAAAACCGACAACTAAAGAAAACCAGGTTTCCTTGCAGGAAATTTGAGAAACACGTCTTTTCTTGAATTTCTGAACTGTTTTAGTGTTTTGATGATAAACTTGCATATCGTATTTCTTGCTCTTTTTGTGTTTTTTAAGAAGCTCTTTGTCAGATTACGCTTTCTATCTCTAGACTTACCTTTCCACTGCATCTATCTTCACTCTACCGTCTCACTACTCACCTGAATACCGTCTTATTTACACTGCATCTATCTTCACTCTACCGTCTCACTACTCACCTGAATACCGTCTTATTTACACTGCATCTATCTTCACTCTACCGTCTCACTACTCACCTGAATACCGTCTTATTTCTCTGTAAAGTGCGCTTGTTTGTACGAGTACAATTTGAAAACAATTTAGTCATATAGTTCACTTCTTTGTGCTTTGTATTGATTTTTAAAACAATATATTTTAATTTCATTGCGTATGCGTCAGTTAATGGAGGTATGTGCTTGTTGATATTTTAGTTTATATTCATATTCAGCTTATATGTATTAACATATTTTAAGGAAATCTTTTTCTTATCTCGATGTATGGGGGGATTACGGTGTTACAGCCGTATATTTTTGACTACGATGGGTAATGTGGTAAAATAACGTAGGTTTCCTTTGCTTCTTAGTGTATTTCCTGACACCGAATTTAAAGCTAGCTAGACATGAGAGCCGTTACAAACAGGATATCAAACAATTAAATTGCAACTAATTACTATATATGAGTTGTAAGTTAATTGTATAGAATATACCCGTTTCTTCCTGCCTTTTTTTTGCTTTGTTTGCTATGTATGTAACTTAACCCTTAGCTGCTAAGGACGTATATATACGTTTTCCCCATTCACTTCTAAAGATGCATTAACACGTCTGTTTTTATCTCTCCTCTGTGGGCTAAAACGTGTTAACACGTTATACATTACTACTGTCACTGCTATAGGCGTACATTCACGTTTGTGACCTAGAAACAAGGAGTAGCTATTTTTAGCTCAGTCTTCAGAAAGTATGTAGCAGTGATAGGGTTAAACCTCTTTAAGCCGAGTCACTCAATTTCAACCTAAGGACGAGCCTAAGTAAGAACCTTTTATTGGTTATATCAGAGAGTGTAAGCCAACAGACATGAAAAGTAAGAATTTTCTTATTCTTCATCCTGCCTACTGCCTACACAAATTGTATAGTTATAGCGATACCATCCTGAAGCTAGAAGAAAGTGCCAAGCTGGAGTTACTTAAGAGATACGTGCGATAGAAAGATAACATTGTCGCGTGTATGATTTGATGTAACTACTACTTGAAGATAGCTCTACGAAGCAGTTTCTGAAACTCATGTACTACAAACACTGTTGAATTGCAGCTTTCAATTTCTGAAATAAAAACGGTAGTGTGCAAACTATGCTTTAATGAGGTAAAAAAACGAAATTAACTAACATTAACGCAAGTGGCAAGAAAGACCAAACTGAGCTTAAACAAATATTCAACAATTGATGCAAGGAATTCCGTTGTTAACCCCTCGTCCCTTGGTGTGTTTCTTTAGACGCTTTAGTGCTTATCCTTTATAATCCACTCATACCCAGACCGCACACTTTCTCTAAGTATAACGAATCATACGTTTGAAAGTAATATTTAAAGTTGAGGTAAGTATGAGAAATATTTTGGTCTTTTTCAACACAGACGATTGGAATGTAGAACTATGTGAATGCTATACTTACAACTACTGAAGATTATGATTGAACTTTGCAAACAATCATGAACTGATCTTCATTGACTGAAATCTAACATACAAAACATGGCAAAATAATAATCACAACATATATAGTTTATCTTCCCCCAAGGTATCTCGGGTTGGGCTTGTGGCTCGCAACTTCATCTGGTAAAAAACCTTTAGTTATAAAATCAAGGTAACCATGAACTAGCATAAGTTTGTTGAGGGTATATGTTCCAACTGAGGCCCGAAAGACAATAGAGAGATAGGGAGGGGAAGAGAGGATTTATCTAGCTAGAGAATGTGAATAAAAGCTACTGGTATCCTGTATAGCTATATGCATGAGACATATATGAAATATAATACCAGAACGTATGTATGAGACACATTCTTGCTTTCAGTCCAAGAAAACATACTGTTTATGTGTCTATATGTATCATCATCATCTTTATAATCCATTGAATGTACTGGCGTTGGTGCTTTAACAGTTTCTCAACTGTCCCCAGCGTTGGAGATCATTTCCGTTGTTCAGTAGGAAGGCCGTTCGTGGTAATTAAGTTCTTAATGACTTCACAAACCTTTATTAAGAACTCATTAAGAACTCATTAAGAAGTCATCAAGAACTTACATACCACGAACGACCTTCCTACTGGTACATCATCACTCTGTGTGATCGATAGCTGTTTGGGTAAACCCACCTTTTATATGCTCCCCAAAATTCATAAACTCCACAATCCTGGTAGGCCTATCGTTTCTGCTTGCTCTTGCCTACGGAACACATCTCCGAATTCCTTGATAGTATCCTTAATCCCATAGTCACCACACTTCCTTTATTTTTGAAAGATACGAACCACACTTTGTCTGTTTTTTCTTCCATTGAGTTGCTACCCAAGAGAACCTACCGTCTCTTCCTCCTTGATGTGTGCTCATTGTACACTTCTATACCTCATCCTGACGGCCTTATAGCTCTCCAGTTCTTTCTCAATAGGAGAACTAATCCAGTTGTGTCAACTTCTGCTCGCATTCGTCTTGCGGAACTAGTTCTCACTCTCAACTCCTTTCAGTTCAATGACCACTTCTTTGAGTATATCAGTGAAGTCGCCATGGGCACTAAAATGGGACCTAGTGATGCGTGTCTGTTCATTGGTTATCTTGAACACCTAGTATGGACTACATACGATGATTCCCTTCCGTCTGTCTATCACAGATACATTGATGACTGTATTGGCATTACTGATATGCATGAAGCCAATTTGTCACGCTTCATAAATTTCATTAATGTTTTCAACCATTCTATTCGTTTTACTTCTCACATCTCCACTACTTGTGTCAACTTTCTTGACATTACTATCACCATATACCTATCCACTATCACTACATCAGTATATTACAAGCCTACTGATGCACACAGCTTTCTCCTTTATACTTCTTCCCATCACCAGGTTTGTCGTGACTCTTTGATATTCTCGCAGCTCTTGCGCCTTCGTCGCCTTTGTAGCGAGGACGATGATTTTCTTGACAGAGCTCGCGAGATGCTTGATTTCTTCCGCAGACGCCTATACCCGGAGAAGGTGCTTGTATCCGCTATGCATCAAGTTCAGAAAATCACTCGCCATCAGGCCCTTACCAGCCAGCATAGGACCACTAAAACTCTGACAGAGTAAAACTTATCTTAACTGTCCACCCCCTAGTTCAATTGTGAAAATGTGTTATTCCGTCATCTGTCTATCCTTAAGTCAGATCCTGAGACCCGTTCAGTTTTCCCCAACTATCCTTTGGTGGCTTACAGACTGGACAGAAGTCTTAAGGATATTTTGGTACACAATCGGCTCAAGTCCAATATCCAGACTCATTTTGGCACTGTCCAGTGTGACCTTCGGCATTGCAACACGTGTGCTTATGTGATACAGACGCGTACCGTATCTTTTTCCCTTTTGCCACGTTTGTTATTGAAGATGGTTTCACAGTGAGTCCCGTAATCTTATCTATGCCATTATCTGTAGACGGTGTAATACGGCTTTTATCGGCGAGACAGGCAAGAGGCTCAGTGACCGATTCGCCCAACACTTGCGCGACATACGCCAATGGTCTGTGACCCCCATAGCCACCCATTTCAATGATACTGGCCATTTAGGTGCTCACGATGTCCAGGTCACAGCCATCCGATCATGTTCCTCGGATGATCGCAGTCGATTTGCTATGGAGAATCGGTTGATTTCGTTGTATGGTACCTTGCGACCACGAGGGCTCAACGTATTACGTTCCTATGCTTCTTAGTACTTTCTCTTCTCATGCCTTGTAATCTATATGGGCATATGTTGCATGTATTCAAGTTATATATTTACTAGATTTTTCATTGTTTCTCTTCCGTTCTATTTCTAGTTTCTATATGCTTTTTTATGTTACATTTATTTCGTTATTCGTTTTTATTCCCAGATTTTCATTAGAAACGTTTGTATGTAGTCGTCCATATGTTTTTTTAAATTCGTCACTCCTGTTGTTCGTTTCCTTGATAAAGGCCTAGTTACTCGAAACGTTGCTGTATTTTGTCATTGTTTTTGTAATCTGTAAAACTACAGTACTTTGTGATTACGTAATTTGTAAAACTACAGTACTTTGTGATTACGTAATTTGTAAAACTACAGTACTTTGTGATTACGTGTATTGCCACACAAGCGTATACATCTGACTTCGAAATACAAGAAGGGATCAACGATATATAATTTACTTTTTTTTACTGTTTTAAATAATCAATAACGTACAATGCTTCCCAGTGTAGACGGTCATGTTTCCCCGCAGCTTGTTTTACTTTGGTGCATTTTATCAGTTCTAACGCCATTCTCTTGTCAAACCACTCAAAACCTTCTTCCTCTACCTACCACGAACTTTTTCCCCTTGTATTTTACTCGCTGTCACCAAATTTTCTAAACCGTCTATTTGCATTATGTGTCCGAAGAACATTAATTGTCTGAATCGTATTATTTTGATCAGGTTTCACTGCGTGCAGACTTCTTTAAAGCAAACATTACCATTTCTTTTCCACTGTCCTTGGAATCATTCAAACCACATCTATATGGTTTCCTATCAACGTATTGATTGTCTTCTCATTGTCCATAATACGCTAGTATACACAGGACCATGCCATGCTATGATACAGAGAGGTGGCCGCATCAGGCAGTACCGTGAGGGGGTGGCATACGCAGGGAAATAGCATGGGCTATTTTAAAGAAAAAACATTTAAGGGGCGGCATTTTGAAGACTTGCATCATACTGAGAAAATATACCGCACGGCGCTGGGCATACATAAGCACTGCTTAAAGAATTGAAGTATTCTTTTCCACATAATCGCTTAAAATTAATTGACAAAGAATAAATTATTCATTTTAAGAAAAGAGATTTTCTTTAAAACTCCAACTTTTATCTCTGTTTACATCTTTAGTGCTAATGAATCACTTTATTGCAATCCAAGAAGACACATAGATGCTAAGTTTTCCTCATCAAATTACGAAGGGTGTGTATGCTAACTGCTTCTGTCAGACTCATATTCCATATGCGTCTAAAGCGATCATTCTCGCCACGTTTGTTACTCATCCCACACTTTATTCCAAACTATTTCATTCTCATTACCAGTAATTCATCTCTTGTGATGTCCTCTACCAACATGTTTATTTATTGACCGTAGTATGTCTCACATTTTTATACGCTATATATGTAACCTTTCACATGTACCCTCGGTACCTGCACATCAGGCTCGTTCATCTTCACGAACAGCATTATCTGGACTGCATGAACTACTTTAAGCATACTAATCAAGTGCGTAAATGCGACTTAGATGAGTTGGGCGTGGGACTAGCTAGCCCACACTGTAAAAAACAAAGCAGCTACATAAACAGATACAGGGAAAACCCAAAATGCTCATTTGAGCGACTATTATTTTGTTTCCACCTTATTTGTCGTTGGTATAGTTCGCTCAGCAACTCATGCCCACAGTTCAATTCAAATTACAGCAAAACAATCAATTCTACAGTAGAGAAACTTTGCACCCAATATTAGAATTATACCGACGCAAATGTCTGATAAAAGAAATTGCTATAGGAAACCTGGATTTTGTAATCTTCTTTGCGTTCGTTCTTTACGACCAATTTTAATCACTCTGTGATATATTTGATCTTTGTCAAGAAAGTGTATTGGTTGCACATTGGTTTGGTAGGCTCCTAAACGCATAGGCTTCTACACTTTTAGGACATGTGCATCCGATTTCAGCCAAAACACCTTAGTCGCCTCTTACGACATGCGTGGCAGGTAACAGTGGTTCTATTCTTTACACCCCAAATTTGGGCCCCGGTAACCACTCGGGTGGGATTTTGTAATATAATGGTTTCCTTTGATGTTGGCGGCATATTTGGCGAGTCTGAAACGAAACTGTAGTTTTGCAGTAATCGCACCAATTTGACATTTGATGACAAGTCTCATGCAAAGGCGTATCATCACAGCCTATACATGGGGGTCAATGTTGATATTTGCAATAGAGTCATGAAATAAACAATAAATGAAGACTTAGTTGTATTACTGCTTTTAAATAACTTACAGTACAGCTAAAGTTAGCTGCCATGTCACAATACCATCCTCCTTTCACGTCCAGGCTTGGGACTGGCAATGGTGGAGCTACTTCGAGACGTTCATTTCAAATCGCTACTTCTTCTGTACAATGTTCGTATGTGGTAGGGAGGTAGCACTACAATAAAATAGCTCTTTTCTCTGGTGCTTGTATACTGTGGTATAGATGACCAATGACTTTACGGAAATGCACGTATATTATTATTGACATTTTTTTGCATTGTAACTTCAAACATTCGAAATCTGATATCAATGTCTATTTTGAGAAGTCAACAATATGACCCAATAGCTTCACACTAATTTCGATATATGCCTTTAACTAACCGTTCATGACCTACTAATGACATCATTTGTTTACCACAGTCAACCCCGAGTTGAATTCGTGCACGGGAAATGCAGGATTTTTTCCCAAAACCATGGATTTCGTCCTGAATTTTGTTATTTTTGTCATCAATGTATTAAATGGCTGTAAACATTAGTTTTCTCCAACCATGTCAATGGACGCGTTAAATATATAGCACGAAGAGAAAACTTCAAGATGGTGTGATTGTTTGAAAAGCAAGAAATGATTTTGTAGCAATTTTATTTATACACATACACACACACATGCATACATACATACACACCCACACACACAAACTTGAAACATTCCGATATTTCACCAGTGACCCTAACAGCTGTTTGTTGTTGTTGATAATATAAAGTTTCTATAAAATGAATCAAATATGATTGAAACCCCATGTACTCTCAGTGAAATCAGTGTTATTAAAAGATAAACTATCACGCAAACATATTTGTTTGACCTCAGTCTCGTATACAAACATCCCATTGAACAGACATCACACAGAGATGCAGGAGAAATCTTCAAGAGCTACAAATAATGACAGCAGCAAATATACAACACCAACTGCTCTTTTTAAACATATGCAGTTGTGATTTTGAAAGGAGTCTACCAATGGATGGGCTCTATTTGTCGTATCACAGTCAGAACATTCACGCTTGGAATACACCCAGATTCGAGAAACACCAGAACTCCTGGTGTATACTAAAGATAATCTTAATGTGAAAATGAAGTACATGCTGAGCAGTATGTTCATAGACTGAAGACATGTGTTGGTTGAAATAAATATATATGTTGTAGATATCACCGACAATGTGCATTAAAACATCACTGATACCAAAGACTCTAGAATTGAGATATGAAGGACATGAAGAGAGAATAGCAGTAGGTCAATTTAATAAATCATAAATGTTATACCTGTAAAGAAAGTTAAAGATTGTTTTAAGACAGATGAAAACATATTCAAATACATAAATGTAATCATTATGCTAAGCAATAAATATACATACATGTCTCTCTGCGACGTGAAGTGAAGGTATTCACCCTTGGCGACTAAGGTACTCGGTTCCTTCGAGGTCTCTTCTTCTTCTCTTCCACCATTTACTTCTTTATAGAAGAGTTGGGGGCGGAGGAAAGTCAGTGATCGTGTGTGTGCCATTTTTAAGGCACTTTGTAAGCTGCTATTCATTTTTCTTAAGTCTGTTCTTGATGCCATCGCTCCGTCTTTTACGTGGTCTTCCTCTTGCTCTGTACTCGTTATACTTTTTCGGTGTGACTTTCTGTTGTAGACGATACAAGGACATTCTTCTCAGGTGTCCAAACATTTAATTTGTTGTTCTTTTATAAATTGAATAAATTTGCATAATTCCCAGTGCAGCGATCAGAATATTTTCCCATAGATCCCTTATCATAATGTGGATGATAACAAGGGCCTAGTCCTATCAGAGATGGACGATTAAACGTAGATCCCGTTTTTAAAATGAACATGTAAAAGAACCCTTGACATTTTGAAATTGATAATAGTAGGATGTAAAGCTTCTGTTTGAGAAATTGTTTAAGAAGCTTGAAAGAAATATTCAGACACAAATATTTACCATCTTAAACAATCACATCAGGGATCATCGCGATACTGCGAATTTCGTGCACTGTCGCTGAAATCTTTATGTGTAACACATAGTCCGTAACAATATAATTATTTAATGATGTACATTACTGATGGACCTATTAAACAATCAATCAACTAAGCAATCAATGCAATTTCAAAAACCTTACACAAATAATTGTGTATTCATATACATGATTTATCAATCACAATTCGCTTGATTTTCTATTCATATGTTAGTTCCATACGATCTCTTTAACTATGTGTATTTTTCTTTAATTTCTTTGGTTGCCGGTGTTGGTAAATAGTTCCATAGTCAGTGTTTAATCATTCCAGAATTATATT
Source organism: Arion vulgaris (assembly GCA_020796225.1). Lineage (NCBI taxonomy): Eukaryota > Metazoa > Mollusca > Gastropoda > Stylommatophora > Arionidae > Arion > Arion vulgaris. Next base: position 18,842,884 of record CM036756.1, read on the forward strand.
AGCTATTTTGTTCTGTTCTTTTTTCGTTAATCTGTGGGTATTATTTATTTCTGTGGATTCTCTTTGTTTGTCGTGATTTTCTTTTCTTTTGTGTTCTTTTTTAGTTCTTCTTCTTCTTCTTTCTCGAATCCTGTATGCCTCACAGCGTCAGGTCAGGAAGAGATTTCTAAAACGGGCCCTAGTATGCGCTTCGTAGATAGTCTCTTTCGTCGCCTCTGTTATCTCTGAGGTCCATCTTTGCGTGGCCGGCCTTTGCTTTGTACCCATTGTATCGGAGCAGCATTGCTCTTTGGGGTGCACTGTCTGATGGTAATCTGCTTACGTGACCGAACCATTTTTTAGTTTCTGTGAGTATTCATTGTGTTTGTAGGTTCTCTTTGATTCTGTGTGTTCTCTTTGTTTTCTTGAAGTCTCTTTGTTTCTTAGAATTATAAGCGATTCTATGAGTTCTATTTGTTTCTTAGAATTATAAGCGATTCTGTGAGTTCTATTTGTTTCTCTGGATTCTTTTTTTTTATGCGATTCAGTTCGTTTTCTCTTATTATTTGGTTTCCTTTTAAATGTATGAGATCGTTTTATTTGTCGTTTGTTCCTCATCATACTAAAACATGTTCAACCTGGTCCGATAACACCGAGCTTCGCGAGAAGCTGTACGGAGGTACGGAGTCCCATACAACAACTGTAGCATTCATGATAAAATCTGGTTAATTGGTCTAGGCGGGGATCGCGAGAGAGAGATACTAAAACGTGTTCAACCTGGTCCGATAACACCAAGCTTCGCGAGAAGATGTACGGAGGTACGGAGTCCCATACAACAACTGTAGCATTCATGATAAAATCTGGTTAATTGGTCTAGGCGGGGATCGCGAGAGAGGGGATACTAAAAATTGTTCAACATAGAATTATGTGTGAGACTTCAGTTCAATGAGTTCTATTTAATGTATATGTTCTCCTTAATTATGTTTCACTATCTTACCTTACTTCAGCACTTTTCTTTCAATGTTTTATATCTTGTAAATTTATATGCCTTTTAATGGCTCTCTTTAGTTCAACGAATTATTTGTTGAGTCTACAGTGTTCTAGAGGAATTAATTTATAATTTTCCGAGTATATTATATTCATGTTGATTTTATATAATAATTTGGGCTCTTTTTGATGTTCTGAGTTTGCATAGAACTAATTTGTTCTGCACACGCTAACCTCCTGAAAGAGCAGCCTTATGAATTATAGCTAGTTTTTGCAATATTTCTCAAGACTGTCTCCTGAGATAATGAGGTCAATGAATATTTGCTTGTATTTTCAAGTTATTGCTATATCGGCATACTATTCTTCATTTGTTGTTTGATCAATCTCTCGATCATTATTTCTCTTTACATTCCTTTCAGTCATGAGTCTTCTGATAACTCAAACTAACATAATCATTATATAATTTATCATTACTTCGAAATACACTGAGATCTTTGTGGTTAAGTGTGCCGATGCCTTGCCTTTCGAAGGTAGTAGGTTGGAATTTGAACCGCCACGTTGTGTTTTTGAGTGCATTATTCCAGAGATCATTAAGATTGTTGCTGAAGAACATGGTTTACCAACACTCTACTCCGATGGTTGCGGGCTATTTCTGCTGAGAGTGTCCGAGCCATATGGAGGAACCCATTCGTTACGTCTATTCTTCATCCTTAGACCCGTTAGTTATAAAATCATTAGATACAAAGCAATAAGACCGGCCACGCAAAAGGTGAACCTTAGAGATATCAGAATCGACGAAAGACACTGTTTATGAAGCGCACACAAAAGCACGTTCTAGAAATCTATTCTTACCCTAAAGCTGTGAAGCAATTCATGACTGGAGAAAAGAAAGACAAGGCGCATAGAAAGGCTCGCTCCAGGTGTCTCATTTCTCCACCTGACACTGAGAGGTAAAACATGATTAGAGAATAGAAATCATAACACCCTTAATTATCATTGTTATATTCCTTCAATATTCCACTTTTCAATTCGTATTTTAATTCATTTATATCTTATTCTGTCCACTCTTACAAATGTATTATCTCTCTGTCTATATATATATATATATAAATATATATATACATATATATATATATCACTTGCAGCATACACTGTTCTTGTAAATCTCTAGTCGTCTCCATATGTTAACAACATCACACATAGTTCTAGAAATAGATTTTAGGTTTTTCCCCTACTTGTTTTTAACTTGCACTTATAATGTCTCGTTATCCTGTTGAAGACATGATAGATTCTTCATCATTAGACATTTGTTTTTAAAGTCTGAGTCATAGACGTCTGAAGTGGTCTACCTATCTATCCGCCTATTTGTAGTATCAACATTATCAATTACCTTAACAGCTTCCTGTTATAAAGTATCAATAGTTAAATATGTTTGTTTGAAAGTGAATAGTCTATTCATAAATGAGACACACCTTGGAAATACTTAGTCATCATCATCATCATGTGCATAACAGGCTGGTGTAGGGGATCACGATTCTTTACAAATATATATCCCGAATACTGCCTGCTAGTTCTAATACTCATTACTAGGTCTAATACTCACTACTAGGTATAATACTCACTACTAGGTCTAATACTCACTACTAGGTCTAATACTCACTACTAGGTCTAATACTCACTACTAGGTCTAATACTCATTACTAAGTCTAATACTCACTACTAGGTCTAATACTCACTACTAGGTCTAATACTCACTACTAGGTCATATACTACAGGTCACTACTAGGTCTAATACTCACTACTAGGTCTAATACTCACTACTAGGTCTAATACTCACTACTAGGTCTAATACTCACTACTAGGTCTAATACTCACTACTAGGTCTAATACTCACTACTAGGTCTAATACTCACTACTAGGTCTAATACTCACTACTAGGTCTAATACTCACTACTAGGTCTAATACTCACTACTAGGTCTAATACTCACTACTAGGTCTAATACTCACTACTAGGTCTAATACTCACTACTAGGTCTAATACTCACTACTAGGTCTAATACTCACTACTAGGTCTAATACTCACTACTAGGTCTAATACTCACTACTAGGTCTAATACTCACTACTAGGTCTAATACTCACTACTAGGTCTAATACTCACTACTAGGTCTAATACTCACTACTAGGTCTAATACTCACTACTAGGTCTAATACTCACTACTAGGTCTAATACTCACTACTAGGTCTAATACTCACTACTAGGTCTAATACTCACTACTAGGTCTAATACTCACTACTAGGTCTAATACTCACTACTAGGTCTAATACTCACTACTAGGTCTAATACTCACTACTAGGTCTAATACTCACTACTAGGTCTAATACTCACTACTAGGTCTAATACTCACTACTAGGTCTAATACTCACTACTAGGTCTAATACTCACTACTAGGTCTAATACTCATTACTAGGTCTAATACTCACTACTAGGTCTAATACTCACTACTAGGTCTAATACTCACTACTAGGTCTAATACTCACTACTAGGTCTAATACTCACTACTAGGTCTAATACTCACTACTAGGTCTAATACTCACTACTAGATCCAATACTCACTACTAGATCCAATACTCACTACTAGGTCTAATGATTATGTTTTCCTCCTTGATCTCAATGGCATTATTAATTCTTCTGTAATTGGTAGAGAGTTGTTTCTTGTTTCTTCATCAACACTTAAGTAGTTCTGGTGAGTCAGGTCTATTTCGAATTTCTTTACAAGTGTCAACTCATTTATTCTTCTACTTGGTATTTGATGTAAGTACTTTACCATCTTTATTCTTGAGTAGACCAACCTTTCAAACAAGACATTCAGTTAGTTGTTTTGGTGTATTGTAAAATATGTTACTGTTTCTAATCTTAGCTGACTTTTACCTACTTCAGCAAACCGATTGACATATGCTCCTTTGTCTCTTTTAGCTGCTCTCTTCACCCCTTGAAGTTTAATCTAGATTCTTATTTTAAATGTTACTTCACCTGTTGCATTTTTTAATATTGAATATCCCAAGTTACTTCCATCTTCTTTCTTGAGTACATTTCTAAATCGTATCACTTATTCAAGGTTTCCTGTCTACATTTTAAATCCAGCTCGACTACTTGCTGTTTCATAAACTGTACTCTTCATCTTATTCTATGTGTCTTCAATGGTCTGCTCATTTTACCCATCTTGTGACTCTAACATTTTGTTAAGCTCAAGATGATTTTCATTTTTAACTTCTTTATTTTGTAGTCTTCTAATGTTTGTTAGCACTCGCTCTTTTTCAATGTGATCAATTTACAATTTCAGATTCATTTTATTTCTGTTAGATCATGACCTGTAAGCACTGTTTGACTCTATTAGATCATGACCTGTAAGAACTAAGTTTGGCTCTGTTAGATCATGACCTGTAAGAACTAAGTTTGGCTCTGTTAGATCATGACCTTTGTAAGCACTAAGTTTGACTCTGTTAGATCATGACCTTTGTAAGCACTAAGTTTGACACTGTTAGATCGTGACCTGTAAGCACTATGTTTGACACTGTTAGACCATGACCTTTGTAAGCACTAAGTTTGACAATATTAGATCATGACCTGTAAGCACTAAGTTTGACAATATTAGATCATGACCTGTAAGCACTAAGTTTGACTCTATTAGATCATGACCTGTAAGCACTAAGTTTGACACTATTAGATCCTGACCTGTAAGCACTAAGTTTGACAATATTAGATCATGACCTGTAAGCACTAAGTTTGACTCTGCTAGATCCTGACCTGTAAGCACTAGGTTTGACTGTGTTAGGTGAATAAGCATATAACATGGTCTACAGAAAAGTTACACATCGCTGTAATTGAATTATATTGTTTCCTGCATCGTTAGATTAGATTCAACAATTATACATAACACTGACCGCTTATATGTGATATCTACTTGGATATAACCGGTCAGGTTATACATTATAGAAGATATTATTATTTGTCTATTTGTCTCATGTGTTGCCTGTCTATATCTCAGTCTCAAAACCTGTTCTAAACGATGTTAGTTATCTACATTTTAAACAAATCTTCGCTCTTCTTCTCTCAACGTTTTCAGACATCGACTTGTATACATCTTAATGTAGTTTTCTGCTGTCGTTTCTGTACATCTCCAGATAGTTTGTCTTGAATTGTCAAACGCACGTTGAAAATGGATGTGTTTGGGTGAAAAGAATCGCAAAAATAAAATTATGTCCAGACAATATAGTTTAGTATGCATCTCGTTTTTAGCAATTAATCACAAACAGATTTAACGAGTGATAAATTGTGACACATTTGTAACATCTGAAGCTGTTGCTGGGTAGGGTATGATATCCTGTTTGCTGCATAAACTTTGAACAACAACATTCATATTCTGTTCCGTTGAAAACTGTATGATTCCGTGATGTTGTAATTCTTCCTTGATCAACATACGAGACCCACTAAGCTAAATCCATTCAAATTGTATTCTTATACTTAAATAATATTACACGTTTGATATCCTGTTGTTTATAACTAATTTTTTATTTGTTTACTTTATAGTTTTTTTAAATAATTTTCACAGTTAGATCTACACAAGAAGATGCACAATGCACGAGATGGTTTCTATATTTATAAGTGATAATTTTCTCCACTATTAAATGTGCAATGTTCTTTGTTTCATATTTATTTTGTATTCTAATCTTTTAATGAGATTCGGCAGGTGCAAAGGCGTATGCGCACTGCCGTCTGATCCTCCATCAGTTTGAACAACTTATCCAGAAGAAGTAGAGGAGAGAAGGGAAAAAACAAGATTTGTGAGGTAAAGACGTTTTACATGCGTTTATGATATAGGTAGACTTGCCATGAAAGATCAAAATTGCAGTTTGCATTGTGTTTTGATTTCTAGATTCCATGATCTTACGTAGATCTACTGTTCTCCCTTGTCATGCTGGGGTTCACGGAGATAAAATTGCATCAACATCATCGATCGTTGGCGAGTTAAAGTTCGCTTGGGGGTGGGTGGGTGGGGGTCGGTATTTGGGCTACCGTTTTGGATGAAGAAAGTAAAAATTAATATTGAATGTATCCAGCGATTTAAGAGAGCTCCACACTGTCCATGAAGAACTGGATACCTCAGAGATAGAATAAGGAGTGTGTTTCACCAGAGAGCAGTAATCATTATTACTATGCGTCAGTTTTATTCAATATCTGCTGTTGTGAAAACTTACCATCAATTGGTATGCCCTGACTGAATATTACAACGTCAGTTTAGTAACCAATAAATAAAATATCGTATCATCTATAAAACACATCATACCGTACTTACTCTATTTCTCTAAAATCTAAAGTTGCCTAAAAATAGTTTTTATTCTGAGAATGCAGAAGGACTCTATATTTCAATGTCTCTGTTATTCCCACCTTAGTTTGATAACTTGTTGACATCTTGAATAAAAAAATAACAGCCTCCTATCAGTATTAAAGCAGCACATTCTTTTCTTACTTCTTCTAATATGTTAGCAGATTTTTATCAATAAGTATGTAATCTGTGTCGTTTTAGGAGTATCTCTACAATATCATTGATTTTTGCCCCTAGATATCTCAAATTCGATAATATTTGTAACACGCTCTCTATTGATCTTGATATATAAATATTACTAAGGAAATCTGACTGCTTGCTAATAGCTAAATTCTTACTCAGCTAATTTGTATGTCACGAAGCACATGGAGCAGTTAGAAGTTTATAGATTTCGTTTATATTAACCTCGACTTTATGTCACAATAATCAAATTATGTGATCAGTTTAGTTGAGGTTTGTGTTGTGAAGTTAGCTTAGTACAACATATTTCATAGTACATTCTCATTCTCATTTATTTTACTTAACACTGTTCTCATAAGTATTATGTTCTCATAAGTATTATGTTCTTATAAGTATTATGTTCTCATAAGTATTATGTTCTCATAAGTATTTTGTTCTCATAAGTATTATGTTCTCATAAGTATTATACTTCACGTGAGAAGAAAGATTGCCCGTGTAGTGCCAGGGTCCGATAGGCAAGCAAAGAATGGTAACACTGTTATTGGTGACTAAACTAACGTCATTGCACTCCGGGCAGACCCATATGTGCTCAGTCTCCCCAAAAGATATCGAAGCGTATGCATACTGATGGTTCCTGTGGCTCGCTGATTAAACACACCCTTACTCTGTCTCTCAGGCATCCAGTTCGACTTGAAAAACGTGTAACTCCAAACTGCCTAATTCGCTGGATCGATTCAACATCGATTTTAGTGTCCTCATCCAATAGACAGTCGCGAAAAGACCGAAAAATATCCCCTTATCCATCTTCAACTCCCCAACAATCGATGCTGTTGATGCAAGCCTGTCCACTCTCTCATTACCGTAAACACCCGCATGCCCAGAACAGTATATCCACCTAAGCCGCTGGAGGTTAGAAACTTCTATAGACGACATCCACTCATACCGAAACCTGGTTGATGTAGTGACTGATATAGGACCTAGTGAATCTACCCTAGTAAATAAAAATCATCACAAGAAATCGGATGTGCTGGCCTACTTGTAGGTGCATAACTGGCACAACGTACAACCGCTCTTAGGTTCAGATTACATACGAATCCCACAGAGTGGTTATCAAGTGGTCGATATGAAGTGTTCAAAGAAGAAGATGCAAGATATATTATGGAGAAGAACTTAGTAAACATTATAATAGGAACACACCGTCATAATATGATAGGAAACATTGCAAAGTGGACAACGCTTTTTCAGAGAATACAAACATAGAATGTTAAAGGTTAACTAGACTGTTATAAGGAAAAGTTAACATATATGATCTGATATGTAACAATTCAAGAAAATCTCAGTGACAGTTGCAATATCAAATGGAATATAAAATCTATGTTGGCATATATCAATCAATATACATACATATACTATCAGTTCACATATATTTTAATCAGCAAGCATAACTCTTATATGTCACGGAAGATGGAAACATTTAACACAGTTACTCTCCTTGATTTATAATTTTGTTTGATAATTTGTATTGAAATTCTTCCTCTTCTTCTTTGTCTATCTAGAAAAGATAGTTTGTTATATTGTTGTCCAGTTTATAGCAAATCTGCGATATCTACTCTTTCCACTCCAGCAGCTACATTTTCAGGACAAAATGTGTTGGTTTATATTTGCATTTCCCCTTGATTCCAACTTCATTAGCCAGACCGTAGTAATACATGACCATCACTTGAAGGGAAAGTATGGTCTTGGTTAGCCTTGGCCTTCTTTTATTTCATTCACTTAGTCTTAAGATATACATAAGATCTATAAAACCTGATTGTAATTATTAACTAGATATGAATATTGATAGAATAGATGTATACGAGCTCTAGCCTCACTCTGTGTACTTAGTCAGTCACTTTCAAGTTAACTAAAAGTTTTAGCTAAAATTCATTTCCGCAATAGTTTAAACGAAATATCTTACATTTTCCGCAACGAATAAAGTCTGGGTACCCATTTCCAACTGGCTTTAGTAGGGCACCCAATGAGGTCATCACCTTGTAGTGGTGGGATCTGGGAGGGGAGCCTTGCGTACATCAATTACCAGGAGAGTTATGGTTACCCAAGTCGGACAGGCCAAAGGAGAGAGGACAGAATAAATGTGGTCTCCTGGTCCCCCTGGTTGGGGGTTCTGCGATGGGCTAACTATTCATCCTTTTAAAAAATAACTTAGTTACAGAAACCAAAAACAAATTGTTCAAAACTAACTCGAGTCTCGGAAGTAGCCAGAGACCGAGAAGAGTGGCGAACAACTGTTGAGGCCCTATGCTCCACGAGGAGCGAAGAGGACTAAGTCAAGAATAAGTCATACTTAGGGCAAACTGTACAAAGAAAAGAACACGGTAGATTGATGTAAAAATTCTGCTGACAACTATTTTGTTATGCCCACACTCTATATTATGTATTTCTACTATAATAGTTTTCATATTGATCCAAATTATGAGGTACAATTCGTCATGTTTGTTCAGTTTAAATGTATTCTTGTTTTTGTTCAATATTGAATGTTCATGTAAACTTTCTAAGGAATTCATCGTGTTTTTACAATGTCTCATACTATATAAGGAAAACATATTCTATTCCTGATGTGAAATTCTGTAGACATTTTATTTATTACTTTGTTTGATCATGTTTTTCTGAGATATTATTTAACGGACTAGCCAATATCAATTCCTATCCTTAGCTTGTTGAACAAGTGCTACCTCAGTATGATACTGTTGGGATCTGTGAAACATCTGAAGATCTTATCATGTTATTTTCTAATAAGATAGTTATATGCAGCCTTTACTTAGTGTGTGGATGCTATATGTTTTTTCTTTCTTTCTTTCTCGAATCCTGTATGCCTCACAGCGTCAGGTCAGGAAGAGATTTCTAAAACGGGCCCTAGTATGCGCTTCGTAGATAGTCTCTTTCGTCGCCTCTGTTATCTCTGAGGCCCATCTTTTGCGTGGCCGGCCTTTTGCTTTGTACCCATTGTAACGGAGCAGCATTGCTCTTTGGGGTGCACTGTCTGATGGTAATCTGCTTACGTGACCGAACCATTTAATTTGTTGTTTCTTGATGAAGTCTAGTACTGATGCTGTACCCACTTTTTCCTGATGTCTTCATTTCTCAACCGGTCTCTTCTACAGTCTCGTATTGATTTACAGTCTCGGGACGAACCTATATGCCACCTCATATTAGTTAGTTAGTCTTTCCTCTTGGGCCTGTGGGCGGCGCATAGGGCAGAGGTCATAGCTCTCCATGTCTCGCGGTTCGTTGCTATTTGTTTTAAGTCTTTAATGTTTACTAGGCCCATCGTTGAGCCTTCTCTGGTGATGGTTCTACGCAGAGTCTCTCTTGGTCTTCCTCGTTTTCTTTTTCCCTCTGGTGTCCATATGAGGGATTGGTAAGGAGTCTTCTCTCATCCATTCTAAGTGTGTGGCCGATGTAGTTCCACCTCATATAAGTATGTCATATTTGTATCACCATAAGCTACATTTTCCTGTACTTGTTCAATCTATCTGATAATTTACTGCCCTTTTTTTGTTACATTTGTGACAAAGACAAAAGTAATACAGAACTCTTGTCGATATAAGTGTTCCATATATGAGACCATCATTAAATTGAACTGTTTATCATTAATACCAGTTTTAGCAATCTATTTAAAACACTAAGACCCTAGGGAGGACCATTACTTTCTGTATGCATATTCAAGTGTTGACGTCTGCGAGTGTAGATCCAAGGACACGTATTACATGCTTATATGTTTTAACATAGGTTCTTTTTTTAAATCGATTTCTTTCAATTGTGTAGACATTTGAATACAATTGCTTTAATTAAGAGTTAATTTAATAGCATATCCTTTACAGGACTTTGCGAATTAACCCCAGCTTTTAATTCTGTGATTTTTCTAGGCATTATTACGTTCAGTAATTTGCCATTGCTTTCTGAACGGGTGGTGTCATCGTCCGTTTTAAAAATCCACGCGAAACAATTTGTAACCAAACTGTCAACATCTTGATTCGAACTCAGAACGTCGGGGTTAATAGACCGAGTCCCTATCCCCTAATCTACAGACGCCACTATAATTAAGAGTAATGAGAAACAATAAGATTTGTCAAGTGGGAAATTATTCTATTTTAGTATGAAATATAGCTGGTGTTAGTAAATTTATTTTTGATTTGGTGTCATCTCTACATGGCAGGTTGGCAGCAATACTTCATATCTCTCTCCATGGTGCCGTATTTTGAGAATCTGTTTTATCTGTCCATCCCCATTATAATGTTTCCCTCCCAATTTAAATTTCATCTCGACGCATACCTTCAACCTGGATAGACTAGTAACACAGATGAACTCAAAATCGTTTTCATGATCGTCATGTTTCTGTAAGAATTCAAAATAGTGTATGTCTCTTTGTAAATTCCCATTTTCTCATCATTGCTAACCTACTGACGACGTCCTCCATTGTTTAATTCTGTGCAGAAAATACATCAAATTTTTGTATAAATCCACATGTCTTACATATTGTAATTTACTCTTCTATATTCTTGTTTTCTTTCCATTTTTTCAGTGTTCAAAAGAAATTATTAATACTTATACCCCTGTTTTATTTTCATCTGATTTTATCTAAATATTAATATTTACCTGTTATTGTTAAATGCAGATTTTGTCATCGCCATTTGTTTCTTCTAATATTGGTTTTACATCATCCATGTTCCGTTAGAGCTAATGTGTATGTCCAATATATGGAAAACGTTCTAATTGTTCCAGTTAGTTTCTTTTTATTTATTTTTTGTTATAAATATATATATATTTATATATTTATATATATATATGTTTATAAATATAATAAATATATGTCCCTTATGCTGCATTCTGCCTTCTGACGACCCTGTCCCATCGAAATAGTTAGATTGTTATTTAGAAATACACATTCAGATTTCTCTCTACGATATATAGACGACGCGTTAGGCAAGCCTATATGAAAGTCCGATGCATTGTGTCTGTGTCTTGTCGACGCAAATTAAGACTGCAGTAAACTATGCACCATATGCGAAGCAGAGGTGAATTGGTTGGGTAGTGTTTTCCGAGCCAAAAACCTGAAGTTGCTTTCTTGTGTTTAACGAAACTGTCCTCACTGGGACAACTGGGTTTGGTGATGTTGACCACAAGCAAAACCTAAAACTGTGCCTTTGTACTTGAACAAACGTTCCTCCATGGGGTAACTGGAGTTGGTGATGTTGGCATGAGCAAAATCAAAAGTTACGTTCTAGCGCCTAAAGAAACTGCCATTTTTGTTTTCTTGTGTTTACCCTCAGCTTAATGTTTCCCGTCTTCTAAAGGGAAAATACAAAGTAAACACTTCTAATTGCCTGGTTCCGACATGTCTCCCAGTGGGATTGAAACTGTTGCTACTCCGGTATAACTTCATCGAAGCCAGTAACGTAAGGACGAAAATGTAAAAAAATTGTCATCTCTGACAAACCTATATTCAGAAACTTTTCGGATGCCATTTTCCTACAAACGTATATAGAATAACGCCCACAGCACGCAAACTCTGCCTGCTCATATCAGCTAAATGTCAAAATAAACAGCTGACAATTCAACTCTCGAGTGAACGCAAACGGGTGATCGCTCAGTACTTTCTCTGGCGTAAATCACACAAATGTCACGTAGAGTGATCAACGAGTGGTTGTTCTGTAGCTATCGTGAAGTAGCTCTTTGGACTATAATCACATGCACATTACGAACATAGCGTCACAAATGAGGAACTTATAGAGATAACAAAACATATTCCAGTGAACCAAGAAATTTTTTAAAAAGACGCTGGCGCTGAACACACTTAGCGAAAACCTGAGAGGAATATAACAAGAAAAGTACTTTCCTGGCACACGCAGGGACAGCGAAAGAATGAGAGGCCGAGAAATACATTGAGACGAGAATTGGAGATAGAGATCAACAGTATAAAGAAGAGCTGGAGGGAGGTACAGAGGATGGCTAGATATAGAAAAACTTGACATGAGTTGCGTGAGGGCATATGCCTCAATCCGAGTTTCAAAAGCAGAGAGAGAGAGAGAGAATGTGAATTGCGGTTGAGGGGTTTTTGTAGAGCGCCTACTGCGCTAGAATTGAAATGGTACTGCAGTGATCACCAATAGATTCTATCTGAATAGGAGTTTACGTCACTCTTGGCATAGAACTACATGACCTTCACTCTTGGCATAGAACTACATGACCTTCACTCTTGGCATAGAACTACATGACCTTCACTCTTGGCATAGAACTACATGACCTTCACTCTTGGCATAGAACTACATGACCTTCACTCTTGGCATAGAACTACATGACCTTCACTCTTGGCATAGAACTACACGACTGGAGTTGCTAGAGTCTTCTGGGTCTGTAAACAATTATTTTCCCTAGTTCTTAATAGAAAAATGAGTGAAAACTGACAATTCCGTGGCGTTTGAAGAAAAAGTAGAATGTATACAATACCAGCAACGTCCACTTTGTTATTTGCAATCAATTTGTTAATTTCGAATTCTGTTTTTCTATTTACCCAATCGTCCGAGTGGTTACCGGGGCTCAAATTTACAGTGTAAAGAATAGAACCACTGTTACCTGCCACGCATGTCGTAAGAGGCGATAAGGAGGTTTGGCTGAAATCGGATGCACATGTCCTACACGTGTAGAAGTCTATGCGTTTAGGGCCTACCAAACCAATGTGCAACGTATACACGTTCTTGGCAAAGATCAAACATATCACAAAGAGTGATTAAAATTGGTCGTAAAGAACGAACGCAAAGAAGAAGAAGAAGTATTTACCCAATATCTATAATTTTATTCTAAGTGTAGTTCTAGTTTCGTGTAACTTTGTAACTGAACCATTTATTTGCATTCTTGCTTCACCGCTTTGTAGGGATGCAAGTATCGTTATTGTGGTCTTTTATCATTTTTGTCTTGCTAACTATAACTAGCCCTACAGACGAGGATTTGTAAGAATACAACAAACTAGCTCCCTTCTTCTTCTTTGTGTTTGTTCCTTACGACCACTTTAAATCACTGTTTATGATATGTTTGATCTTTGCCAAGAACCTGTATACGTTGCACATTGATTTGGTAGACCCCCATAAACGTATAGACTTGTGCATGTTTAGGACACGTTCATCCGATTTCAGCCGAACCTCCTTAGTCGCCTCTTACGATATGCGTGGCAGATGACAGTGGTTCTATTCTTTACACCCTAAATTTGGGCCCAGGTAACTACTCGTGCGACTAGCTTCCTCATACTTGTTGCTTGTCTATTTATTAATCATATTCATTGGTTTCTGTGCTTTCCTTACGGTTCTTAAAACTTCTTATTTCCTTCATGGTCTTCATAATACAATTAAAAACCAAATATTATCTTTCATTTCTTCGTTATTTTGTGTACTTCCTGGCAATTGAATGATTTGTTTGTCCCATCGTGAGACAATATCGTAGATCGTATTAGCTGAATATAGTTTATACATGGATACGCATCTAGCTGTGTATAGATTATGTTCTCTTCTCACAGCTCTCATCTATTGGAGACAGAAAGTATTTGCATTATATAACACTTAATTTACGCTGAATGACTTTTCAGATTCACCAGTAGATCAAGTAATACATGATTGATGCTCTTGATATACAAATTATACCCACATTCTTCCTACCAGCTGAACCCATCTTCTTCTTCTTCTTTGCGTTCGTTCTTTACGACCAATTTTAATCACTCTTTGTGATATGTTTGATCTTTGCCAAGAACGTGTATACGTTGCACATTGGTTTGTAGGCCCCTAAACGCATAGACTTCTACACGTTTAGGACATGTGCATCCGATTTCAGCCAAACCTCCTTAGTCGCCTCTTACGACATGCTTGGCAGGTAACAGTGGTTCTATTTGTTACACCCCAAATTTGGGACTCGGTAACCACTCGGACGACTGAACCCATCTGCTTATTATCTTGATATTTTCTGGTATTAATTGGCTTTTTACTATCCATCTGTCTTAGAAAAAGAGATCGATTGTTTAAAATTACTTCACCATTCTTTGTCCTTAAATTGGCTGGCTTGCAGTATTTTTTAAGGTGTCTCAAAGTCAATATACTAGCTAATCCAGCATATATTTCATTATAAATGCGTCCAGGGGGTTGAACAAATATGTCGTGAAAGCTTTAGTGATATCAATTTTCATTTAGTTTTACTTTCTTTTGTTTTCTTCTTCTTTCTTCTTCTTCGAACGCTCCATATCGATCACTTGTTAACCACTCTGTGTGATGTGTATGTGATCTGAGCCGAATAGCGATTGTGCCAGTTATGCGCCTAAAAGTAGGCCAGCACATTCGAGTTCTGCAATGCTTTTTAGTTACTAGGGTAGCTTATCTAGGTCCTACATTAGACGCCTCTTACGACATGCCTTGTATGTCGTATTAGTACTATTTCTTGCTTTCCTTGCGGGCCCCGGCACCACACAGGAGTACTGAGGTTTTGAAAATCGTTAAGATAGTGCATGTGTCTAAGCGATGATTGTGTGTGTAGTAATATGCTGAATCTCTGGTGAAATAGGAAGCGTATATACAGGAACGTGCCGTGCTGTGATACAGAGAGGCGACCGCATCAAGCGGTTCCGTAATGGGGGCGGTATAAACCGCGAAATCAAAATAACAATTGAAGGTTATTTTAAAGAAAAAATATTTAAGTGGCGGCATTTTGAAGACTTGCATCATACTGAGAAAATATACAGCAAGGACCTGCGTATATATGATGAAGGCAACTATCCAATTCAGGCAGTATCGTCTAGTTAGTGACTGTGAGGTTCACTGTGTGACAACGATTGAGTGTGCTGGCTTTTCATTGCCTTCTAATGATTATTATTTGAATTCTCAGACAGTCTGTTATAACCCAGTAATCGGCAAAGCAGGCAGTGGTTTTAGACATGATTGTTTCTTCCTAGTGATTAATGACATTCCAAACTTATATATCTCATTTATTCAGAAATACATTTTATGTAGCTCCAAGAAAAATGTGCTAATTATGTTTTCGCCGAGAAATATGCATGTTAGGAGATCAATGTGGCTAAGTAGTGAAGCCTTTGTCTTGCGTTCTGAAGGTGGTTTGTTCGAATTTACCGGGTTGTTCAGGTGTGTATTCTTTCCAGAGACACATAGGATTGTTGCCAGATCTACGAAATTCGTCTTTTGCCCAATACTTTCGTCAGATGGCGTGCCATATCTGCGGAGAGGCACCGAGCGATATTGGGTAAAACCCGGTGCTATAAAATCAATCCGTTGGATTTATACACGTTAGATGCATGTAGTTGTTCGTTATTGTGATAGACAATTTGAAAGAAACGACATATTCATAGTTCATTTGAGGATCATCTTCATCGCACATCGGACATGTCCATGATTGCTCCGATCTCCTCCCAATCATGTATCTCAGTATGTTTAGTCTAACAACTCCCGTTCTGTGTTGATTGATATATCTACTGGGTTTTCTCTCAAGGTTTTCCCGTCTTGACGCACCTATCGACATATAAGAAATGCTTTCAAGCTAGCATCATCAAAGTCATAGAATTTGTCAAATAGTGTAACCAGTCTTACTAGTAACAAACTCCAAGCACTCTCAAAGACGCGCAGTGCCGACTACCTTAATTATTTCGAACTGAATAGTTCAGAACAAGCCAGATACCTAGATCACCTTTCTGATCTCAGAGATACTTCAACAGCAGTAACAACATTGAGATATTTTGGACATATAAAAAGACATGAAACGCTGGAGAAGACCATCATGGAAGGAGGCATACCGGCAAAGAGAAGAAGAGGAAGACCACGGAGAAGATGGATTCAGGATTTAACTGATGGTTTGAACATGACACCTGCAGAGGCAGGACATCTGGCCTTTGAGAGAGAGAAATTTCGGAGGACTGTTGGGGTGGCAAAGTTCTGCTCAGGACAAGCTATTTGATAACGATGATGATGAGTAACAACATTGAGACCAATAAGTCATTTTTTTAATAAGTTAATTAAGGTAAGAACCGCATAGTGCAGACATTATTCTAAAGAAACTTTTCAAGACTCGTTTTATAGCCAAAGATAAGCTGTCAGTGCATGTAAAGTGCTTCCAATGAATGTCGCTCCTATCGTATCTGACATCCAGGGCCACCTACATATCTTCATGTGTCGAAGGAGTAGGAGCTAAGTACGAGTAATTGGAGTCAGAAAAACTAATAACTTTCGCAGATTGCGCTTTTTTTAACATTGATAGGTAACTCTTCTCTAGTAGTAGCATGTCCCTTGCGAAACATTGCTTTCATCACATCCTGCCTGACAAACATCTGTCTCTAGCAAGTTCTCCTGCCTCCTCCAGCGTTATGTTCCCTTGTTTCTATGAAGTCCTGCTGCCACCTTCGTCTTGGTCGTCCCCTACCTCGTACTTCAGGAACCATGCTTTCCATTAACTGTCTCTCCAAATCACTATATATATATATATATAATAGGACGTTGGAATGTTGGAATGCTTAATAAACAACATGTATGCATGTGTACTTAAAGGGTTTCTTGACAACTCCAAGAGCAAAAAGGCTCTTGACATGAAAAGGCAAGATTCGAAGGAGCTCACCGTGGGCAGGTTTAGCTGGTGAGTGGCTTTGAAAATTGGCCAGAGTTGGTCAGAGTTGGTCAGAGTTGGCCAGAGTTGGTCAGAGTTGGCCAGAGTTGGTCAGAGTTGGTCAGAGTTGGTCAGAGTTGGTCAGAGTTGGTCAGAGTTGGTCAGAGTTGGTCTGAGTTGGCCAGAGTTGGTCAGAGTTGGTCAGAGTTGGACAGAGTTGGTCAGAGTTGGCCAGAGTTGGTCAGAGTACTGGTCAGAGTTGGTCAGAGAACTGGTCAGAGTTGGTCAGAGTTGGTCAGAGTTGGCCAGAGTTGGTCAGAGTTGGTCAGAGTACTGGTCAGAGTTGGTCAGAGTTGGTCAGAGTTGGTCAGAGTTGGTCAGAGTTGGTCAGAGTTGGTCAGAGTTGGTCAGAGTTGGTCAGAGTTGGTCAGAGTTGGTCAGAGTTGGTCAGAGTTGGTCAGAGTTGGTCAGAGTTGGTCAGAGTACTGGCAAAGTTAAACTCAGACTTATTCTTCTTCGAACGCTCCATATCGACCACTTGTTAACCACTCTTTGTGATTTGTATGTGATCTGAGCCTAAGAGCTATTTATGGTGTGCCAGTTTGCGCCTACAAGTAGACTAGCACATCCGATTTCTGCGACGCTTTTTATTTACTAGGGTAGATTCCCTAGACCCCTACCCACAGCCAACTCTAAATAACTAGGCATGACAACTGAAGGGGAACCCTGACCTAGATTCAGTTGGGCGGGGGCTGGAATTTATATATGTTTGGTAAGATACTTCAAGCTTTTTTGCAATTGTACTCAATTCTCTGAGTATATGGTTATTTATTGGTGAAAATTATTATTAATATTGATATTCCTTATTGTTAAACTTAATTTTTTTTTGGCATAAATGAACTATGATTTAACATTTTGTGTTGATTTTAAAATGAATTCGTCTATATACAGCAATACTGGAATGCAAGGTCACGTGACAAGTTGTGGTCTCATTTCCCATAATTTTTACCTGAGACCGCAGGCCCTACAAGTTTATAGTTTGCTGTATCCTACCTTAGTCGTCTCTTACAAGATGTTCTGAATATCCCATTGTTACTATTCCTTGCTCCCTTTGCGAGTTCAGGCAACACATGGCCGATACTCAGACAAATTTCTGAAACAAATATGTCAAGAGGAAGCTGAAATAAAATCCACTATGGTGTCTAAAAAGACTGACATCCTGCAGTAATCATCATCATACGTGCAGACATGCACTGTTCCATAATCTGGGCAAGGTAGATGAGTTATGTGCCATTGGTGATCTTGGTGAAGATCTTGGTGAAATCGTTGTCAACCTTAGCGTTTAGATACTTAGTATGATAAGATAAAAACAAAACAAACACAAATTAGAATGCAGAATTTATTCAAACTGGTGTATGAATGTTTAGGATAAAGAAAAGACTAAAAGGTAATAATTATCATTGCTCATACCAAGCAAAGAAAATGATCATGGACATCACAAATATATATAGATGTGTGTACGTGTACTGGGAAGGCTATTATAAATATATCAATTAACTTAACATTGTTTTCCACACAAAACATCAAGTAAATAACACATCAGTTGAAGATGTTACAATGACATGATGGTAAAAAATAACATTTAGCATAAAACACACTATCCATTAATAAGGAACATAAATCAATAGATGGAAGAATATTGTGAAATACCATCCTCCTAAAGTAAAACAAGTTACCATAGGTATATGAAAAAATTATTAGGCATGAAACATGTCAATATCGTTTTAAAATGTATTTTAATCTAGAAGAATAAATGAAAGGCAGAAATGAAAAATAACTTTCAGGCATCAATAACACTTAGATGAAGTAGATATTTAAGCAGTTAACATTAAACATTATATGTTATCAGTTATCACTTGAATCATGATAGGTAGACATTTCATATGATATATAAGTCCTTATATTTGATATATCACAAGTTAATGATGTGTGTATAAACTAGAAGGCATTTTTGACATTCCAATATAATATCACTCTCTCTCTTTCTTTCTCGCTCTATCTCTCTCTCACTCACATATACACTCTTTACACATTCTCATTGCAGGATATTTCTCCATACTGCTCTATCCTGGGAAACTCGATAAAAATATCTTCTATAGAGTTTGAGAAAAAGAAAGAACACTGATGTCCTGAAAGAACTGAATGTTAAAGAGAATTGACTGATAAACAACATACTATACAGAAAAACTAGATACTTTGGTCACATCAAACTTCACGATGGCCTGGAGGGAACACTATTAGAGGGCAGGGTCCCAGGATGCAGAGGCAGACCAAGAAGAAGATGGCTACAAGATATTAAAGACACCATAAATATTACTACTAGAAAGTTGAATGCTTTTGAAAATAGATTGCGCAAAATAATGAATATAAAATGGAACGAATTCAGGAGAAGTGATGAAATCAGAGACATGTCTGGTCACCACTAGTGACAGCTGTTATAAGAAAGAGAAGATGGAGATATGTTGGACACATCTTGAGGAGAAATGATCAACGAATATCAAAGCAGGCATTGAAGTGGGATGCAAAGGGTTCAAGAAAGAGAGGTCGACCTAAGGAGACCCTGAAGCGAACTTTGCTGAGAGAGGCAGGAAATATCGGTCTCAGTTCCATGAAGGAGATTGAGCGAGTTGCCCAGGATAGAGCGGTATGGAGAAATTACTTGCAGGCCCTATGTAACGTATAACGGTACGAGAGGATTATTATTATTATAAATATTACTATCGACGAAGTGGGTGAACTGGTTAGAGACAGTGTGAATTTCCAATGCGCTGCAAAGAGAGCAACGTCCTATAAAGGATACGCACCTTGATGATGATGAGAGTTTGAGTATACTTTTCGTCTCTCTCTTAGTAAAGTACGTTTCAGTTTCCTTTGAGCGTATTTTCTTTCTTGAAACCTTTACCTTTCACTAAATGGCCGAGTTGTGATCATTTCTTCTCAGAATAAGTCCAACATATCATCTATTTCTTTATAACAGTTTCGAACTTTACATTAGATTTGACCAATAACGAAACTGACAGTAGTGTCATGTATTTGTATGATACATGCACCCTTTTCACTCTCCAAATGTTTTATTTCATCGATTGCAGACAAATATTCCTTCAATAAAGCATTACCTTTATTAAATATATATATGATCTTTATAGAAAACTCAAACATGCCATATATATATACTGCATGTACAAGATTGAACATAAAACACTCCCGTTTGTGACACTAATATCTACAATTGATTGACATTGATGATAATTGCTCTTTACTTTATGTGTGTACTTGTTTGCTCGTAAGATGTCTGAAATTACAACTGCATCGACCTTCCTCAATTTGAGAAAAAGTTGCTCTAACGAACATCGTGGGGTTTTGCAGTTATAATGTTGAAAGTGATTTGTTTTACACGCTGAAGTGTCCCAAGAGGTCGTCATGTTATGTGTATAATCTTGTATCAAGAAACTCGACTTGAAATGTCTACATTGAAATGCGTTGTTCTTAGTAAAAAAATATATATTATTACGGTATAGATTTCTCTACATTTTGTAGATGATTGTTTTTCTGCTACAACACTTTATCAGGAATACGTATTTTTTAGATTTAATACTCAGTGTATCCCTATCTGTTAAATAATGTTAGTGGTCATCAATACGATCTAATATAGTTAAAATAGAAGACTCCGGTCTATGTTTACATGTGAATTGCTTCAGCTCAAACATTCTTTCGATTTCTTACATCAGCAGCTGCAGCAGCGCTTTGGCCGCAAGCCCCTGCCAAGTTGTGTGCCTAGATTGATTGAGCACACTTTCAAAAACTCAGGTTGGATGTAAAAAAGAAAAGTTACATTTGCCATTACGAGTTATAGATTAATATGTTATGATAAGACACATATAATATCAACATATTCAAATAATGGTAGATTATTGAGATATTAAAAGTGATGGATGTTATCAGAGGCGGCTCGTCATTAAGGGCCAGTGGGGCCGGGCCTCACCAACAATAATGTGTAACGTGTATTTATTAGTTTATAACTTAAAAATAAAACCGAATCCCTGATTTTTACAAAAATATTTGTCTGGCCCACCAGCAAATATGGTCACGAGCCGCCACTGGATGTTATAACGATAATTAAAGACAGGTAATTTCGATATTTAGTCTTACAATATACAGTCGTCTACAACAGAACATCAGGAAATAAGGCGGGAGGAAGACCCCGACAAAAGATGGTTAGACGAGTGGCAGCTCGTGATCATTTTTGTTGGTGGGTGGGGCCAGACACACATTTTTGGAAAAATTATGGTTTTGGGTTAGGTTGTATTTTAATTTATAAAATAATAAAACACCTTACACATTATTTTTAGTGGGTCCCGGCCCCACAGTCCCTTAATCACGAGCCGCCGCTGGTTAGATAGCATAGCAGAATCCTGTCAAAGAGCACAAATTTCAATCACCCAAGCCACAAGAACATCGCAAGACAAAAACAGAAAACCACGATACTGGGCAACAAACATGTAACAGTGTGAGACAAAAGAAGAAGAAGAAGAGTTACTACATTCAATGACATCTACATTGCTTCTATAGTTCAAGTTAACATTTTTTCTATGTATGGAATGACATATAGATTCTTACTACATATGATATGTGTGTAGATTGCCGCTTTAGACATACATATAAAACTAATACGGTAGGTACAGACACATAGACTAGACATTGTTCATTATTCATTTGAGGATCATCTACATCGCACATCAGACTTGTCCATAATTGCTCCGATCTCCTCATTCGCATGTCTATCGGTGTGTTTAGACTACCGTCTCCCGTTCTGTACTTGTTGATGTCTCTACTGTTATTTCACGCATGGTTTTCTTTTCTTGTCACGCCAATTGCTATGCCTAGCTTGTCCAGCCGGGATAGAGAATACCCTTTATGTGCTTTGTTGAAGACAGATAGGACTAATATATACAGACAGGTAGATCGTTACTATAAGCAAAGACTATACAGTAACTCTTTATAATTGATCATACATTGCTAACATATCCTAATAAATTGAGATACGAAAGTAATAATCTGTAAACACTCTCACACACTCATCGATGCATTTGCTATATCAGGGTGTTTTTAAAGTCTCACTACACTTTATATGTAGCACAGCTTGAAAATCGAAGCACTTCACGTCATAAAAAAATGTGCTAAAACAAAGTGATGAAATTAGTTACAATAGTTACTGCTTTGGTCTATTGTCGTTTTTGGTAAACTGGAAACAACCAATGAATATACATTATAACAGATGTAAGAAATATCCACCATGATCTTCAAGACATGTCTGTACACGTTTCTTCCTATTGTCAAATACCTTCTGTTTGACCCAAAACAAGATTTCTTCCGTTAAAAACACCATTATGTTTTGTGTGAAAAGAATGACTCCAGCAGACAGCAGTAAATTAGTGCATACTGCACAATAATTTACTATGGAGCACATTTTCCTATGCGTCAAATACTTTGTTTTTCACATGTGTTCTACATGCGGGTGTTTACGGTAATGAGAGAGCGGACAGGCTTACATCAACATCATCGATTGTTGGGGAGTTGAAGATGGATAAGGGAGATGTTCTTCGGTTTCTTCGCGACTGTTTGTTGGTTGAGGACACTAAACTAGATATTGACTTGATCCAGTGGTTTAGGCAGTTTGAAGTTGCCCGTTGTACAAGTAGAACTAGATGCCTGAGGGGCAGAGTGAGGAGTGTGATCAACCAGCGAGCAACGGGAACCATCAGTATGGATGCTCTTCGATATCTGTTGGGGGAGACTGTAGTCCTATGGGACTACCTGGAGGTCAATGATATCAGTTTAGTAACCAATAAAAAATGTATTCCACATATAAAGTGAGGTGAGACTTTACAAACACCCAGTATCTTTGAGCTTAGAAAGAGTAAAATTGTGTTGTCACATTTAATAATCAAACAACCACATATAATAACTCACGTATTAATCATATTAATTATTTAGTCATAAAAAAAAATGTAAAAATGTGAAAAGTGTAAAGAAAAATCACTTAAAATTGTTATTTATACAATGAAAATGATGTGGTTTGTCTGTACCGTACAATATGACCTGTTGAGCAACTATGATATACCGTAAGTCGACATGTATATCACTACTATCATTACTACAAGTAAACATTGATAATCATCTTCATTATCAAATATAGAGTAGCAACGTTTGTTTGATCTAACAATAAACAGACATTAACATACTCAATTTATTGATAATTTAGCAGATACAAAATGGCTGTATGTTCCTTTTTTCGCACACGACGTTAAGCTAATGAGGAAAGGAATTGATCCTCCTGCATATACGAGACTAGAAATGTGATATGCTAGGCATGCCATGCCTTACAGTCTTCAGTGAGTACAGAACATTTTCATTTTTTCCATCTGATACTTGTCAAAATTTTAGACAAGACAGAGAAAATATTGTTTCTCCATCATTGTAAAAACTATATATTGGTACGTTTTTATTAACCTTAGTAATATCTCATTTACCATACAGTACTTATGTAGTAACTTAGTAATATCTCATTTACCATACAGTACTTATGTAGTAATTTAGTAATATCTCATTTACCATACAGTACTTATGTAGTAACTTAGTAATATCTCATTTACCATACAGTACTTATGTAGTAACTTAGTAATATCTCATTTACCATACAGTACTTATGTAGTAACTTAGTAATATCTCATTTACCATACAGTACTTATGTAGTAACTTAGTCATACCTCATTTACCATACAGTTCTTATGTAGTAATTTAGTAATATCTCATTTACCATACAGTACTTATGAAGTAATTTAGTCATATCTCATTTACCATACAGTACTTATGAAGTAATTTAGTCATATCTCATTTACCATACAGTACTTATGAAGTAATTTAGTCATATCTCATTTACCATACAGTACTTATGTAGTAACTTAGTAATATCTCATTTACCATACAGTACTTATGTAGTAACTTAGTAATATCTCATTTACCATACAGTACTTATGTAGTAACTTAGTAATATCTCATTTACCATACAGTACTTATGTAGTAACTTAGTCATACCTCATTTACCATACAGTTCTTATGTAGTAATTTAGTAATATCTCATTTACCATACAGTACTTATGAAGTAATTTAGTCATATCTCATTTACCATACAGTACTTATGAAGTAATTTAGTCATATCTCATTTACCATACAGTACTTATGAAGTAATTTAGTCATATCTCATTTACCATACAGTACTTATGTAGTAACTTAGTAATATCTCATTTACCATACAGTACTTATGTAGTAACTTAGTAATATCTCATTTACCATACAGTACTTATGTAGTATCGGGTTCATACATTATACACCATATATTACTTTTGTAGTAACTTAGTCACACCTCAGTTACAATATAATATGGATTTGTTAACTTAATCTCTCAACATGTACCATATAATATGTATTTATTAACCTTAGACATATCTCATATACCACACAGACACCCATATATATATATATATTTCTCTCGTATCGTTATACGTTACATAGTGCCTGCAAGTAATTTCTCCATACCGATCTTTCCTGAGCAACTAAGGGGCTAATCTCTTCCATGGAATTCAGTCCGATATTTGTTACCTCTCTAAGCAAAGTTCGGTGCAGTGTGTCCCTACTACGTCCATTGACCATAAAGTATTTATGTAGAAGAAAGAAAAAGAAAATGACTGACTTTTGTTCTAGGAAAACTGTCACTATGATGATCTTTGTTATTGAGCTTTAACTATTCTAGTAGAACAGATAAATAAGTATAGAAGAAAACAGAATGAGTATATCGTGCAGCTGTAGAGACATCAGACAATGTGTATCCGCTATGATCTTTCAGCACATTTGGGATCAACTATTTTTTAACACGCAATAAAACATTCAGCATGGGAATTGTACAGTTTTAGCTGGCCCTCGCAACAGTTTAATGCACTCGCTTGCCGCTCGATTTTTCTCGTCTGCACTTAAATGTGTCCACCAACCTCAAATCTTGAATTGACCTAATTTATTTTTGGTTGTTTCCAAATCAATACCAGCTCAGCAAGTAGGCCAGTTATAGAAGATTATCACTGATTTCCTAATCAATACCAGCTCAGCAAGTAGGCCAGTTATAGAAGATTATCACTGATTTCCTAATCAATACCAGTTCAGCAAGTAGGTACAGTTATAGAAGATTATCACTGATTTCCTAATCAATACCAGTTCAGCAAGTAGGTACATTTTTAGAAGACTATCACTGATTTCCTAATCAATACCAGTTCAGCAAGTAGGTACATTTATAAAAGATTATCACTGATTTCCTAATCAATACCAGTTCAGCAAGTAGTTACAGTTATAGAAGATTATCACTGATTTCCTAATCAATACCAGCTCAGCAAGTAGGCCAGTTATAGAAGATTATCACTGATTTCCTAATCAATACCAGCTCAGCAAGTAGGTACAGTTATAGAAGATTATCACTGATTTCCTCAAATTTCCCTTATTTTGTATCGAACATGTTTTTTTAATGACAACACAGAATGGCGTAGGCGAACATGTATGCAGATAAACTATGTGTGAAAAAAGCAGTTTTTTTCAATATTTTCCTGTAGTTTTTCATGTCCTGAAAATATCAACTATACGAAAGAAGATTTCATTCAAATGTTCCATAAAATAATGATTGTGTCTAATCTCCATAAATATGTGATTGAGCTCGATCTCCATTCAGTTTTGATGGGGTTTGACACCCATAACGTGTTGATATGGTTTGTCATTCAAACAATCATGAATGGGTTTCAACTCCATAAAGTTATGATTGTGTTTCACCTTTGTAACTTTTTTTAATGGAGACTGACATCCATCAAATTATGATTGTGGAGACTCCATCATGTTATGACAGAATGGCAGTGATTATCTTTAATAAAGAGATGTTTCTGCGGCTACATTCAACGAGCTGCTCAGTTACATTATTTTGTATACAGTAAATATGGGTATAAAGTGTAATGTATACAATATATATGGGAAGAAGACTGAATGTGAAACTAGTATGCAATTCATAAAAGAACAACCGATTAAATGGTTTGGACACCTGGCAAGAATGTCCTGGTATCGTCTACCGCAGAGGGCCACAGAGAAAAGGGATAATGAGTGCAAAGCAAGAGGAAGAACACGCAAACGATGGAGCGACGGCATCAAGAACAGCCTTACACATAAGAATATCAGCTTACAAAGTACCTTAAAACAAGCACACACAAGATCACTACGTCCCCTCCCCTCCTTCCTAACACTTCTATAAAGAAGTAAATGGTGGAAGAGAAGAAGAAGAATATATATGGGTACATTCTATGAACATTTAAACCCAGTAGATATTGATACATTCTCTGAACATTTACACTCTTTGTTCTTGTCTTGCTTTTTATAACTGTATATAGCGTGTATCAGTTATCATTTAGATAAGGACTATCATCATAGCACTCCGGGCATGTCCATACGTGTTCCAATCTACGCCTTAACAAACCCAGCAGCGTCCAGATACCCAACACACCAGTTCGATGTTGATTAATATATCTCTTTGCATATTTGGTATGTCGTTCTTTTCAGGCTGCACCAATATCGACACCCATCTCTCTCAATCTGGTGAGCGAGTGGGATTCAAAATCCTGAAACTCCTCGGTTCGGAAAGACTCTCTCAATGCGTTAAGAATGTCATTTCGGTCTATGGCAGCTCCCTTCGATATTGTAGCCAAGCTAGCCAATCTATTAGCTGGTTCATTACCCCTAACTCATGCGTGCCCAGGGACAAAAATGAAGATGGTTTTGCAAGTATCTGCAAGTTCAAGAAGGCTAACAAAAAAACGCTCTTAATAAAGTTTTCCTTTCTATTGTATTGATTAACTAGAACGCAGTGAAAAACAAGAAGAAATGTGTTGTAACAAATTACTGCAGAAAAACGCTTCTAGAATATCCTGGACAAAGGACAAGAAAAATCTAGACAGTTTACAAAATCTGAAAATCGACGCAAATTGACTCATAGCAATATCATATCTCATTAGCTTCAGTTCCATGGAGGATATTGAGCGAGCTACCCATGATAGAGCGGTATGGAGAAATTGCTTGCATCTCCTATATAACGTATAACAGTACGAGAGGAATTATTAATATCATATTTCAGAAACTGAGATAATTTACTCTCATTAAACGTCATAGTGGTTTTCATGACTAAAATTATCACTTCCTTCATAATTACCTTGGCGACAGTCGCCGGTGCTGCGGAGTTGGCGCACTGCCACTGAGATCTTTATGGGAAGGATAGAGATAAAACACACGGGTAATCAACGGACTGCATTTGTAATGGTCTTATGAACCAATCAATCACAAACAATCTTAACGGCAGAAGCTGCAATCTATATTTTAGAAATGTTCCTAGGGATTGTGACAGTGTCGTCATGTATAGAGGGTAATGTTCATTTTGTAAAACATTTTACAAAAGCTAGTCTCATCATGGCAATAAATGTAGTATCAAAGTTATTCACTATCTGAAGACTGCAGAGGTGACACAGCTGAACTCATTTGTAGCTGACTAACGTATAAATGTGTTCTGAAGGCTACATAGGTAACAACGCTGTACACATGTGTAGCTGACTAAAGTCTGTGCTCTGAAGGCTGCAGAGGTGATACATATGTACACATTTGTAGCTGACTAAGATCTAAATGTGTTCGGAAGGCTGCAGAGGTGACACGGATGTATACATTTGTAGCTGACTAAGATCTAAATGTGTTCTGAAGGCTGCAGAGGTAACACAGATGTACACATGTGTAGCTGACTAACGTCTAAAGGTAATCTGAAGACTGCAGAGGGGACAAGGCTGTACACATGTGTAGCTGACTAACTAACGTCTAAATGTGATCTGAGGCTGCAAAGGTAACAGCGTTGTACACATGTGTAGGTGACTAACGTATAAATGTGTTCTGAAGGATGCAGATGTGACACAGATGTACACATGTGTAGCTGACTAACATCTAAAGGTGATCTGAAGGCTGCAGAGGGAACACAGCTGTACGCATGTGTAGCTGACTAACGTCTAAAGATCTAAAGCTGCAGGATTGATTTCATTGCACCTTGTTCCCCATATAGTTTCGTCCCTGTCGGCAGAGATGGCATGACATTTGCCAAGATCGCTGCACAAAGCACGAACTCCATAGCTCCGGTGACAATCCCAGGAATCTACTGAAAAATATTGCACATTTTTGTCGGTCCGTATTCTCAATAGAACCTACAACCTTCAGTACGACAGGCAAACGATTTAACCACTTCGCTATTGAGACCCTCATCTCTAACGTGACTAACGTGAAATATAAGACAGGATTTGAAAATCGAGAAATAAATCCCACATGTGTAACTACAGACACACATTGTTCAGATCATCAATAAAAAGTTATCGCCTTAAAAACTAAGTTAATTTAAAATTTCATAATTTTAAAATGCCATTCACATGTATAAGTCTTTTTTTTATCAATCTTGAGTATAAGAAGATTGAAACAAAATATGTGACCAGGCATACAATGAACACATATACTTTAGAGAAAGCTGCACTGCTATGTCATTCCAACTGGTGACGAATTTTGTTCTTCCAACCTGTTTTGCGTTTGTGTAGGCAATGAAACAAAATGTTCTGAGCAGCCATTCTTTCGAGTGTACTTCAATCAAACACACGGAATGTTGCGAGAGGACTTATCAGAATCATCGTCCACTCTTCTATATACACTGAGGTAATCTTTGATCATCAAAATATTGTGTTAGTTTATGAGAGACCAAACTATGTCCTCAGATTTGTACATGACTGATTCCGTCTTTCTCTCACGTCAAATCCAGAATGTTGAATACTGAGTAGTGTTGTGTTGATAAAATTGCGACTATCAGTGACGTGAAACTCAAGTGTAGTCTGATTCCGGTGTTACCAGTATCGCCTGTGTTACCAGTATAGCCTGTGATGGCATCTTTAACAGCAGATGTGTTGTCCTTCATGGCAGTTCCTGAAAGAGATGAGAATAGAATTTTATTACAATAATGTCATAAAAACATAATAATATTTGTATTTATTTTATTCGTTCACTTTCTATGAGTCTATATCTTGTAAGAGCGCCAAACATGGCACCTCTGACTGATTTTTGCGTGAAGTTATGCTATTCTTATCATCATTGTCCCTCGCCGTTTATACTTGGCTTACTTCGACTTCAAAGATACTTGTAATTTGGATTATGAAGTAAAAGAACAGGATACATGTAATTAAACCGCGTCACACCGAAGTTGTTGGCCCAAGTTGGCATCGAATCACGGAATTGAATTGACACGTGGTTACTAGCGAAGCGTGTTATCGACTTTATTATCGGCGCCCGTAACATAAATAATATGTAAGCTGTATAAAAATTTGAAACTGAAAGCTAATATCTAAATTTAAAAAAATACTATGTAAATGTGTGAAGCAAAAGAGAAATATATTGAAGGAGAGGCTCGATAGAACTGATAATTAAGTTACCTTATAAATACTAATTGTTGGCATTAGGTGACACTACAAAAACATCAACATTGAGATGGTGGCTAGAGCAAATATTACTGTATCAGTTTTCTTGATAAGTTTTGGTAGATTGATGTAGTCGGTGTACATACGAATAATTAGAGGATTGTAGAATGTCACATCATGTCATCTAAAGTGAATTGCAGACTGTATGAGATCTTGGGATCGACCTCTACTTCAGCATTAAGATACAAACAAGAGTAGGAGTATTCAGGATACAGATTATGAACTGGATTCCTTTGTAACAATAGGATTTTTTTTTCGATCCAGAAGCACATGAGCTTTCAGTTCTTCGACTCGGTGCCATCGACATCGTAGCCCTTCGGTTCGGTGCCACGAACACCGTAGATCTGAAGGACCTGTGGCTTTTCTTGTCATCCAGTGGAATTGAACCGCACTCACAGGGAGTTTGCCATCCGTCGTCTAACGCTCTACGAACACGCTGGGCAGGCGGGCAACAGGAGGATATAGAAGGAGGTGCACAAGGAGAAAGATGATGAGAAGAATGTGGAGTAAGAAAAAAACGTATAGAAGGGAGGGTAGGAGTTGAACGTCAGAAAATACACAACAGAGAACTATGTGGCAGTAATGTACCTGCAATCTCCAACAATCATTATGAATGCAATCTCCAACAATCATTATGAATGCAATCTCCAACAATCATTATGAATGCAATCTCCAACAATCATTATGAATGCAATCTCCAACAATCATTATGAATGCAATCTCCAACAATCATTATGAATGCAATCTCCAACAATCATTATGAATGCAATCTCCAACAATCATTATGAAAGAACATGTTCTGCACAAATTCTTCTTCTTCTTCCCCTTTCAACTCCCAACGGAGCACAGGTCTTCAACAAATTTATTCCAGCTCTTCCTCTCTTTTGCCATCCCTTCCAACTCTTTCCATATTTTAGCTATCCTTTTAATATCAGCCTCAAGCTCTCTTCTCCTGGTCTGTCTAGGCCTTCCTCTACTATTCTTTTCCTGCGTGTTCCAAAGAAGTTCCTGTTTTGTAATGCTTCTGGTAGATCTTCTCAATGTTTGTCCTATCCATCGCCAGTGTCTCTTCCTGAGCTCTTTCTCCACTGGTATCTGCTTAGTCTCTCTCTGAGTTCTTCGTTCGTAATCGTATCATACTTTATTCTACGTAAACATCCATTTATGAAGGTCTGTAGTTTCCTGGTGGTTTCTTTTGTTGTCTTTCATGTTTCCGAGCTATAGAACAGCACTGACTTCACATTGGATTTGTAAGATTCTCAGATTTGTGTTTGTTTTCATCTCCTTTGTCTTCCATATCTTACTCAATGCAATAAAATTTCCATTGCTTTTTTGTAATCATATCTTGACATCATTGTTTGTTCCTCCTTCTGTGTCTTTGTTGTTACCAAGGTTTGTTTATGATTTCCTGTTTTGTAATGCTCTCCTGTAGAGCTGTTTCTTCCAGCATAATCTGGTTTATATTTACTGCATTTATTTTCATGACCTTGGCCTTTTCCCTGTGCATTTTCAAACCTAGTAGCTGAGACTTATTATGTATAATATTCATTTTATCTTTAATCTGTGCGTGATTGTGCGACAGCAATACCAGATCGCCTGCAAAATCCAGGTCCTCTGGTTGTTTCATAAGTGTCCATTGTATTCCCAATCTGTTATCTGTTGTTGATCCAATGTTGATCCAAATTTCATGATCCAATCTATGACCAGTAAGAACAGGAATGATGATAAGAGGCATCTCTGTCTCAACCCTGTTCTTATCTGAAAGGATTCACTCAATTGGCCCTCATGTGTGACTCTACATTTCATTCCTTCATATGTTTCCTTTATTAGGTTTGCAATCTTAGATGGAATTCCATTGTGTTTTAATAGTTTTCACAATGACTCTCTATCTAGACCCGTGTTTCCCAAAGTGGGGATCACGCCCCAAAGGGGGGCATTTTCATTGTTACTGGGGGAAATTGGACTTATTCAGAGTTTAACCTATGTTTATCATGTTGCAAAACCGATATATCGACTTGCGGATGTATGTTGACAAAAACGAATGGTGTTTACCAACCATGTAACTGAAGTTTAAAAAATCTTCAGCAAACGGAAAGCACTTATACCTAGGTTCGTTTCTATCTCTTTTCAACAAAGATTTGAATGCGGTAAAGCATGTGTTATTGTGTTAAAATCGAATCATATTTTTTTTTAATGGTAATGTGTCCGACATTTGCAAACATTTTCAAGAAGACCACAATTACTTTATACAGTGCAATCTTGAGTATTGCTAGATCAAATTATAACTTGTGTTAGTAATGGAAGAGATTTAATTGATGGTAATAAAGACATTTAATTGTTTATAGAATGCAGTATAATGTGAGTATCGATAGTTCTAACTGTAAATCTAATGTGATAATTGCATCTAAAGAGTGGGCGTTGCAAATTCCTAATACGTCATTTATATGACAAAAATAATATTTTGAATTATATCATTCTCAATATCTTCCATAATTATATAGTAGAATGAGTGTAATGTGTTATAAGTGACCAGCAATATTTTTCTACATGTAAGTACGTTACGTAGTTTAGTTTTATCTTTGTATGCTAATTTTGATATGGAATTTCCATTTGTTGACGTGTCCGCACTAAATAATGAATATCATAAAAACTACTGCACCTAATGAGATGAAACTTATAGAATATGTTCACACATAAGTAGGATGGCTCTCTGAAGGGAACTGCTTGAAAAGATTTATGGAACTATTTGATACTCTTAGTGCTTTTTTAAAGCGGTAAACTTGAAATGAAGTATCTGTTAACGGTCGATGGTAAAGCATTTGTGAGATATCTAGTAGATATCTTTGGAAAAACTAAATATATTAAATAACTAACTTTAAGGAATAAATACAACTCTTGTCGATGCAAAAGCAAATATATGTTGTTTCATTACCTTTATTAAATTATGGCAGAAATATATTTGCAACAACAATTTTGAAAAGTTTCATTGGCACCAGAAATGTGAAGTGATTGATACCGCTATACTTGTTATTGTCGATCAAATGAAAATTATATCGGATAATTTAAAAGAAAGATTTTGTTATTTTGAAACAAATTGATTTTCCAACTTTGATGATGCAGCCAATGTTAGTAAATTTGTCTGATATTTCAAATATGCAGTATCAAGAAGAACTCACAGAAATGCAAAATGATGAATCAGTTAAAACTGTATGTAATATAAAAAGAGCCATGGCATGGCTTTGTGAGGAAACAGAAATCAATTATCCCAATTCAACCAAATGTGCAAGAAAACCGTTTCTATCTTCATATTTAGCTGAATGTGAATTTAGTGCCATAACTGGTTTGCTGCTAATAAAAAGAAAGTGGTTGAATGTAACACAACGAGGTGACTTGAGACTGAAGCTAACTAAATTAGAATCTAACATAAAATCTCTTTGCAGCATGCATCAATCGCAAGGATCTCACTAAATGTAAGTAATAAATAATTACTAATAATTAAAATAATTTAGAATAATCTGGCAATAAAATTATCTCGTACTTTAATTTCAGTTCTCCATTATATGTTTTGAAAAATTACTTACTGCGTTTCCTCAATAGTTTCCTAGTAATTTCTTAGTAAAACCTATCATTTAAGTTTCTTCAGTTAACAATTCAATTTTTGAAAATTAAAATTTGTGTATATGTTGCATAGAGGGAGGGGGCATACGAATATTTGAAAGGCTTTGGAGGTGCATGGCGCAAAAAAATTGAGAACCGCTGATCCAGACTATCACACGCTTTTTTGTAGTCCACAAAACCTATGTATAGTGATGAGTTCCACTCTTAGCTTTGTTCTACAACAATGCGCAGTGTATCTATCTGGTCTGTTCATGATCTATTCTTGCGAAACCCTGCCTGTTCTTCTCTCAGTTGTTTATCTATGTCCTCTTTAAGTCTATCAAGTATAATCCTGTTTAGTTTTTTTTACCTGGCACTGATAATAGCATTATACCTCTACAGTTTATATATTCCCGCATGTCTCCTTTCTTTGGTAGTTTGACCACAAGACCTTCTTTCTACTCTACTTGTATCTCTTCTCTCTTCCATATCTTACCTAGTAATTTGTTTAGTAACTCTGTTGAGATATCTTTATCTATCTTAATGACCTCTGCTGAAATTATGTCTGGCCCAGCAGCTTTTATATCCTTTAAGGGGTTTGTCTCTGTAGAAAATTTTAGTTTTAGTCAAAACCATCGATTTTTCAACGTGTTTTTGTTCTATAAAGTACAACATTCGTTCTATCGATTACACATAAAATTGTGTTATTTTGTTTGCATATTAGCATTACAAAATTAATAAGAAACGCCAAATTCCAACCTTTCTTATTTCAAATTCCAAGTTTAAAATTGAGTTTCTCAAAAATCAATTTTTCCATTTTTTGGTGTCGGAAATCCTTGAATGTTAACTAATACACGAAATTTAAGTTACTTATCCCACATATAATTTTGTAGCTACAGGTCCATTTAAAATTGCATTTGTGAGAAAATATGTTTTTAAAATTAATTTTCAATTTGAAATGATGACACATTTTGTTCGGTTTTTTGCCAAAGCTCAAGTTTAAAAATACAAATATATATCTTGAGATTTTACAGAAAATAAATGGACATGTAACTCTTAATATGCTTACATATTTATGAGTCATCCCTTTATTTCTCAATATATTTTTTTGGGGGGATATATTTTAGGATTCTAGTAACATGTATTTTTTTAAAGATGGCCGCTGTTGTTATTGCGACCATGCACTGTTTTTTTTTTAAACATAAAAATAGATCTACATTCACAGCTTAACATGCCTATTATAAAATAAATCCTCTAACTTAATTAATAAAGAACATTAATTTTTCGGATGCAACCTCCTTAAGTGTTTTAGGGCCTTCATTATTTCTTCTTTACTTGGTCTTTCACAGTTATATCTCCTCTTCAGTTAGCTCTAGTTCCAGTGGAATCTCTGGTTTTGGCATTTTAAGCAGTTCTTCAAAATGTTCTTTCCATCTCTTCATTTGTTCTGTAGTGTTGCTAATTACTTTGCCTCTCTTTGTCTTTTATAAGGCCTTTGTCTTTTGTTGGCTTCCCCATA
Source organism: Arion vulgaris (assembly GCA_020796225.1). Classification (NCBI taxonomy): domain Eukaryota; kingdom Metazoa; phylum Mollusca; class Gastropoda; order Stylommatophora; family Arionidae; genus Arion; species Arion vulgaris. The sequence goes on from CM036756.1 coordinate 18,877,856, forward strand.
TACCTTGTAGACGTTAGCTTTAGCATCTCTAGTTTTGCATATGTTTAGATCTGCTTTCCTGTTTTTTCTTTCTTTGATCAGATTAAGGGTATCTCTTGTTATCCAATATTTGTTTGTACGCTCTTTATCTCTCAAAACCTCTGAGCATGTATCCTTCCATTTATCTTTTATCTGTTGTCAATGTTCCTCAGTGCTCATATCGTCTACTAGCTGTTTAAGTTACTTGGTACTTCTTTGATACTGTGACTGCAAATATGTCTCTTACAGCCTAGTTCTTAAGTTCTTCTAATTTGAACTGTTTTCTAGAATTTGGGTTTGTTGAATATCTTTTAAGTTTCATCCGGATTTTACTTAGCAGGAGGTGGTGATCCGATGTTCCTCTGCTCCTCTGCAAACTTTAACGTCTTGTAATGATGTTCTAAATTTCATATAAATACATACATGGTCTATGTGGTTAGTTGTTTTGTGGTCTGGTGATATCCATGTGGCCTTAAGCTGAAACATAGTGCCCCCTATGATTAGCTGGTTTGAAGCACAGAAATTTGCGAATATTTTCCCATTCTCATGCATTATACCCAACCCATGATTTCCCATGGTCTCTTCGAAACTGCTATTATCTTCTCCAATCTTTGCATTCAAGTTCCCCATCAAAATTGTAATATATTTGTTCTTCTTCCTTTCCATAATACTTTGTACTTTGGTATAAAACCTCTGTTTAGCTGCTTTTTCTTTATCATTGGTTGGTCCGTAGCACTGGATGACCTTTAGGTTAATTTTCTTTTTGTTAGTTCTGAATGTTGTTGTTATTATTCTAGGCCGGATTGTTTCCCATTCTATTAGTACTTTTCGTGCTTCTTTCGACAACATGAGGGCAACTCCTTTACTATAATGTGTGCTTTCTTCTTTTTACTTTGAGGACAGTGTTGTTGTTAATAGTATGACTATCAGTGACGTGAAACTAAAGTGTAGTCTGATGCCTGTGTTACCAGTATCGCCTGTGATGGTATCTTTAACAGCAGATGTATTGTCCTTCTTGACAGTCCCTGCAAGAGATGTGATTAGAAGTTGATCAAAATAATGTAATAAAAGTGTAATATTATTATTTTTTATTTATTTTATTTGTTCGCTTTTTTATAAAACTGAACTTTGTGAGAGCGCCTAACATGGAACATCTGACTGATTTTTACGTGAAGTTATGCTTTCCTTATCATCATTGTTCCTAGCCATTCATAATAGGCTTACTTCGACTTCAGAAGTTCTTATAATTTATATTATGAAGTAAAGGATCCGGATACATGTAATCCAACCGCGTAAAGTGGGCACACTGAAATTGTTATATTATGAAAAGAATCAGGATACATGTAATACAACCGAGGTAAAGTGTGCACACTGAAATTGTTGGCCCAAGTTGGCTTCGGACCACGGAATTTAAATGACACGTGGTTACTAGCGAAGTGTTCTATCGACTTCACTATCGGTGCACGTAACATAAGTAATATGTAAACTGTAGAAAAATGTGACTTTGATAAGAAACCTAAAATATAAATAAAAAATAATAATATGTAAATGTTTGAATAAAAAAGAGAAATATATTGAAGAACTGATAATTAAGTTACCTTATAAATATTAATTTATATTAGCAGTTAATATGTTGGCATTAGGTGACATAATAAAAACACCAACAATGCGATATTGGAAAGAGCAAGTATTACTGCATTAGTTTTCTTGATAAACTTGGGTAAATTGAGGTAGTCCGTGCAACATTCGAATAATTAGAGGATTGTAGAATGTCACATCATGTCATCTAAGGGAAATTGCAGACTGTATGAGATATTGGGATTGAACTCTACTTCAGCATTAAGATACAAACAAGAGTAGAGGTATTTAGGATACATGTTGTGAACTGGATTCCTTGTAACATGAGGATATAAATTGAGGGGATGAGGAGAAAGATGATGTGAACTGGATTCCTTGTAACATGAGGATATAAATTGAGGGGATGAGGAGAAAGGTGTTGTGAACTGGATTCCTTGTAACAGGGAGATATAGATTGGGTGCACGAGGAGAAAGATGATGTGAAGAATGTAGAGTAAAAAAAAAACGTATTGAATGAGTTGAACGTCAGAAAATACACAGCAGTGAACTATGTGACAGTAATGTACCTGCAGTCTCTAACAATTATTATGAAAGAACATGTTCTGTACAGATTGATCTTGCTAATAACATTACTATAGAATGTATGTTATACCTTATTAAAGCGAAACAGACAGACTATTGTCTACAAGTATGAAAAGCTGTAAACTAAATGACTCTTGTAATTTCATGATATTGCTTATGTGGTGTCTGGGCCAGCAAGAAGAACAAAGAATAGAAGCACTGTAAATTACAAAGCATGTCGTAAGAGGCGACTGATGTAGGACCTAGGAAGCTACCCTAGTAAATAAAAAGCATCGCAGAAATCGGACGTGCTAGACTACCTGTAGGCGCATAACTGGCACAACGTACAATCGTTCTTAGGCTCAGATCACATACAAATCACACAGAGTGGTTGACAGGTGGTCGATATGGAGCGTTCGAAGAAGTAGAACATCATGATATATCAGCTACACTTATCAAGATAATATATCAGCTACACTTATCAAGATAATATATCAGCTACACTTATCAAGATAATATATCAGCTACACTTATCAAGATAATATATCAGCTACACTTATCAAGATAATATATCAACTACACTTATCAAGATAATATATCAGCTACACTTATCAAGATAATATATCAACTACACTTATCAAGATAATATATCAGCTACACTTATCAAGATAATATATCAGCTACACTTATCAAGATAATATATCAGCTACACTTATCAAGATAATATATCAGCTACACTTATCAAGATAATATATCAGCTACACTTATCAAGATAATATATCAGCTACACTTATCAAGATAATATATCAGCTACACTTATCAAGATAATATATCAGCTACACTTATCAAGATAATATATCAGCTACACTTATCAAGATAATATATCAGCTACACTTATCAAGATAATATATCAGCTACACTTATCAAGATAATATATCAGCTACACTTATCAAGATAATATATCAACTACACTTATCAAGATAATATATCAGCTACACTTATCAAGATAATATAAGACAGAGGCAATCATCACTATTTTTAGGCATGTCATGAAAAAGAGAGGTTTAGAGCACGTTGTAACAACCGGTAAAATCAAAGATCGACGATGCAGAGGAAAAACCAACACATCTGAAATGATAATAAATACCATGGAGAAAGATTTGTGGAGATCTATGGTTGGCTAAGCCAGCCGGCACGGCCCTTGATGATGATGATAATGATATACAGCGTATTCAAGACAAGGAAACAGTTTAGCCAACACATTGGTATATCAGACAATGGATATAAATAATGAGATAGACAGGTATAAGAAAATGAATAGAAAGAACACGGTAAGCTGATAATACATGTAGATGTGTTAGTCGATATAAATACTGAGATAGACAGGTATAAGAAAATGAATAGAAAGAACACGGTAAGCTGATAATACATGTAGATGTGTTAGTCGATATAAATATACAGTCGGTAAACGAAGTGATTTGTTTGGAAAAGATAAAAAAACGAGGGAAAAAGACAAAAATCCAGAACACAAGAAGGTGATGTATGTTACTATATAGGAAATAAAAGAACAAGTCTAGATTGTCAAACTTCCCACGGTGCGTACCATACTGACATGTAAACTATTGAATAAGTTAAAGATGTATACTGATGTATCAAACTATTGATGTATACTACTACTGATGTACACTACTACTGATGTACACTACTAATGATGTAAACTACTACTGATGTACACTACTAATAATGTACACTACTAATGATGTACACTACTAATGATGTACACTACTAATGATGTACACTACTAATGATGTATACTACTACTGATGTACACTACTAATGATGTACACTACTAATGATGTATACTACTACTGATGTACACTACTACTGATGTACACTACTAATGATGTATACTACTACTGATGTATAGTACTACTGATGTATAGTACTACTGATGTATAGTACTATTGATGTATACTACTATTGATGTATACTACTACTGATGTATAGTACTACTGATGTATAGTACTACTGATGTATAGTACTACTGATGTATACTACTATTGATGTATACTACTACTGATGTATAGTACTACTGATGTATACTACTATTGATGTATACTACTACTGATGTATAGTACTATTGATGTATAGTACTATTGATGTATACTACTACTGATGTATAGTACTACTGATGTATACTACTATTGATGTATACTACTACTGATGTATAGTACTATTGATGTATAGTACTATTGATGTATGCTACTATTGATGTATAGTACTACTGATGTATACTACTACTGATGTATAGTACTACTGATGTATAGTACTACTGATGTATAGTACTATTGATGTATAGTACTATTGATGTATACTACTATTGTTGTATAGTACTACTGATGTATAGTCTTACGTACTGAAGGGGGACATAATAGATTGCAGAAAATATATTGTAACAGTACTGTATTATGGAATTGTTCGTCTTAACAGACGTTTAATTAGCAAGTGTTTTACAGTGACAACTTCTGAGTTTACGCTTGTTTTTTTTCTCATGCGCTTCAGCTTTTCCATAATTCTCTTTCCAAAAGTTTCTACACTTTGCGTAATGATGTTTTCTCTATTAGTGGGTCATTAGCTAGTTTTATCCATTTGTTAGACCGATAGAAAAGTTCTTCATTGAGGTCTTGTAGACTTCCTGATATCTGAGCAGTGGTATGTCTTGGAGCTTCTTCCCTTCCAAAAGTTCACAGAACAACACCTGATGGTGCATGCGGATATTGTCCATTCTTCTCACACGACATTGTCATCTTAGTCTTCTACTGATGAGCATTCTCATGATGGATGGCACTTTTGGGAGTTTTAGTACTTCAGGGTTCATTATGTTGTCTGATGTTCGTAATCTTGCGTAGAAACCGAAAGTAAAAAACGTTAAGTCTTCTCTCATGCTTTGAGTAAGCTGCCCGTGTTTCTGAGCCATATAGTAAAGAGATAATTACCCAGCTCGATATATGTTAATCTTCGTATACAATATTAATTTTGTCTTGTGTTCCACTCTCTTTCTGTTAGTTTGCCAAATATAGTAGCCTCACTACCTATTCGAGCATTGATTTATTCGGCAATAGTAAAATTTGCAGTGTCTATGGACACCAAATGGCAAATATTTGAACTATTATTAGATGGTTGCAATTAAAAGTGATATTTGTTGAAGTGTTACCTTCCTGACGTAAAACGACTATCTTTGTGTATATAGTCAGAGAAAGTAGATCGCATTTTTTTATGGCCCAATTATTGAGGATTGCACTAGGACTGTAGATGTATTGTGTGCGACTATAGCAGAAAATTAAGTCCTTGAGAAGGATTTCTGTGGTTGTTTGTCTTGGCACCTAGGCGAGCCAGGTTGAAGAGGGAACCATTAGATCTAGTACGGATAAAAACATTGTTACCATTCTCCCCCAAAAATATGGTATAAATTGACGACGAGGAAGATGCCAAAGAAAGTTGCGGCAAGGAAACAGTCATGTTTGACTCCACTCTTAACCTCGAAGCTTTCAGTTGAACTGATAACGCTCTGTAAGATGTCTTTCATGCCCTCGTGTAGGGTGATGATAAATTATATAACCATTGGGAACCATTCAATATGTTTCAATATTTTATCAAGTACTGGTCTGCTGATCTTATGAAATGCCTTGGAGAGATCGACAAAAGCACTGAATAATGGACAACTCTGCTCTCTGCATTTCTCCTGTAGTTGCTGAAGAGTAAATATCATGTCAGTTACTGACCGACCAGCTCTGAATCAACATTGTGACTCTGGAAGAACACGCTCTGCCAGTTTCTATATTCATTTAAAAAATAATAGTGCTAAGTCTTGTGTGTAACATTTAAAAGAAGGATAACTTTGTAGTTGTTACAGTCTCCCTTGTCCCCTTGTTCTTTGATAGAGTGTTACTATACATATGAGGAGCCCGCCTGCCCAGTGTGTTCGTAGCGCGTTGGAGTGTGGGTGACAAACCCTCTGTGGCTACGGGTTCAATTCTGTGGGCTGGCAGAAAAAGCCACAGTTTCTCCAGATTTACGGTGTTCGTGGCACCGAACTGAAGCGTTACGATGTCCATGGCACCGAGCCGATGAGATGAAACGCTCAAGTGCTTCTGGATCGGGAAAAAAAATACATATGAGGAACAGAGAAAACGTATGTGAACCAATCTGCTAGAAAACATCAACAAGCTTTATGAAAATGCAAACAAGTTCTGTATGATGGCTGCTTTCTTAAGTAAATTCAAATTGGAACAAGAACGTGTACACAGAAGAAGGAGAAAACAAGAAGACACTATAGTTTGCCATGACTTCTGTCAATCATTAGTAAACTGCCGCTGAAGGCACATCCCTAAATAATGTTATAAATATGTCATTGAGAAAACTCAATGTTTGTCAATAGTTCATTGAATGTTTGGCTGAAATCATTGTATTCCTTAGAAATGGTGTATATTATTTTATCTAACGTTCATAAAGTCGATAAAACATTTCTAAACATATTTATGTTCGTGTATAAATATTATATTAGACTTAACATATACATACCTCGTTTCACGTTAAAAGTATTACCTGAAAATGTAAACAAAACAAAAAGATAAATAGATATATAAGTGATATATATTATAACATTAATATAACAGAACGAGAATGTAACGTGTTTGTTATATGGGATTCTTCTTCTTCTTCTTCAAACGCTCCATATCGATAACTTGTTAACCAATCTTTGTGATATGTATGTGATCCGAGTCTAAGAGGGATTGTACGTTGTGCCAGTTATGCGCCTACAAGTAGGCCAGTACAATCGATTTCTGCAACGCTTTTTATTTAATTGGGCAGCTTCCCTAGGCCCCTATCTCAGTCGCCTCTTTCAACATGTCTTGTAGGTCGCAGTGTTACTATTTATTGCTCCCCTTTTCAAGTCCTGGAAACATATCCGCGGGTGATCGGTCAATGTTTAAGACAATTTGGTTGGGGCTGACCTTTGAAATAAAAGAATATAAAAAAAAAATATTTAAAACAAAACTATATAAATTGATAGCGTTTGCTTTATTGTAAGCTTACTTATACGTACAATAATTATTATATTTCTACAATCGACAGTTTTATTGTTATTGGTTATTGGTTACTAAACTGACGTCATTGCACTCCGGACAGACCCATATGTACTCAGTCTCCACCAACAGATATCGAAGAGTATGCATACTGAGTTTTATTGTTACATATAGCTAGCTACTATTTTAATTTGATCTCAGCCTTGATAGTTATCATACGTAATATTTTCGTATTCTTGGCGCCAACATTAGACCATCCTTATGAAAGTATTGTTTAATAAATATGAATGGGAATTGTAGTACTTTTTAGTTTTTAAAAATATTATTTTTAACGAGAAAATTAGATTCTTTATTATTATAAGATTATAAATATATATTATCTAATAAAAGTAAATGTGAACAAAGAAAATATAAATAAACAAACAACTAAAAAAGCTTTATTAAGATGCTCAATAGTATAATGATGATCCGATGTGACAAATATGCTGCAATTTCTTTCACACAGCTCACACATGGATGCGATTCCAACACTTATGATTAGAATTCAGGATGTGTTAATTCCATGTCGCACCGGAAAGCAAGAAAATGCATTCATGTCTTAAATTATTTCCGTCTGTCACTCCAAGTTCCGGTTATCTCCGTTTCTTCTGCAGAACTAACATACCAGACAGAGCCGTGCGGTATATCTTCTCAGTATGATGCAAGTTTTCGAAATGCCGCCCCTTAAATGTTTTCTCTTTAAAATAACATTCAATTGTGATGATGATTTAGCTGATTATGCCGCCCCCTTAAGATGCCGCCTGATGCAGCTGCCTCTCTGTATCATCGCACGACACGGCCTTGTTACCAGATCAGACACTGTACCACAAACCTATCAAGAGTTTTATATTTAGTAATAGATATATCATATCTATCTTTACTAAACACAACTGTATAATAAATAAATGGACAGTGTGCACAGTACATACACAGACAAATTACATGTAAATGTGGTGTCTTAAAAAAGTTACCAATTGCACAAGATGAGAGAGAGTCACAAACAACAGCAAACGAGAGAAAGTTGGGAAAAAACCTTACTTGAATTACATCAAGATACAAGAATGAAGTCGTCCAGTCTCATAATAAGAATGCAACCAAACCACTGTAAACAGAGTCTTCTACAACAGAACAACAGGAAAGAAGGCGACAAGGAGTCCTCGGTAAAAAGATGAATTCATAGCATAACTTTGTCAAAACTCTAAAATATCTATCCCAGAAACAACTAGAGCAGCGCAAGACACCAAAAAAAAGAAAAAGACTACACTGGGCAACAAACCAGTAACAATGTAACCACAACAGAAAAAAGAAAGAAAAAGAACTGTGTATTGTTTACAAATACACAAAACAAACTTGCTTATTGCTTTAAAGTTTCACCTACATTCGATAGTTTAACAACAGTCTATCAAATTAACAAGACAGACAGTGATATGATTAGAAGGAATCTGGGATGCTCAAACTACATGTTAAGCAAGGTATCCACGTGACGCTAGTTTACTTTCTTACTTATTTGCTTATTCCACGCCGCTTCTTGTAGAATATATGGCATAAATAGGTGTCCTCTCTTTTCGGGTGTCTCTATTCGTTTTCTTGAAGGCTTCCATTGATAGGTCAGTCTCATATAGCTCATTAAAAAGACTCCACAATACAGTCTGTTTAGAACATTCTCTTTTCCGTTTCCCTCCTGGGCTACTTTCAAGTCAATATCTAGTATACTAGACTGTGATCTCCGAAAACATATATTACCGCTGGTCACGGCTAGACGCACCCCCATTTTTACCTTTGACATGTGGCAGCATCGGTTTCTGCATGCCTGTGTTTGCCCATCTGTCATATCATCTCAGTCTGAGAAACAACCCTAGACATTTGTTGATACAGGTCTGAATCTTATTTGCATTTAACTTAGTAACTCGCCAAGTATTTTATAGACACACAATGTAACAAGTCTATTTAACTTGTAAGAAACCAATGTAGAAAGTCGATATTACAAAGTAGTGTAAAAATTACATGAAATTTACTAATAGAATGGATGACCCACGAAAAATGTCGCATAAAATGTATTACCACAGAAACAGCTGTTTCTAATATTAACTTTAATTAAGCTATTAGCACTCGAACATATATATGTGGGAGCACCATGCTGATTTTAGTGTGAAGTGCATGAAGCCGTGAAATATATGATGTGTTGTGTACTCAGATGTTGTGAAATGTTATGTACATTCAAAAATCGTGTCAATATATTTTATGTGTATGTGTTCCTATTTGTATTCAGAAAATCTTGCAGAATATAAACGTGTAGATCAGTGTTTCCCAAAGTAGTCGGTACCGCCCCCCAGGGGGCGATGTATAGTTCTAGGTGGGGGGCGATACTGGCTTTAGAAGAATTTGGGCGGTGTTCAGGGGATTAGGGGTCGATAGCTCCTTAAATTATACTTTAACTCTTAGTCTTTGATGTGAAGAAAATATTCATATTTAAAATTGAATTATTATTATTTTCTTAAACTATTATATTCCGAAAACTTTCGCAGTTGTTACATTACTTTGAATGACAATGTGTTGTATGTATGGTTTGATTTCATACAAAAACATGGCCATTATTTATTTACGTCTCGATGTTACCAATGGAAACTATTTCGAGTCATACAACAATTATGGACGTTTTCAGGAGCAAAATAAACAAAATAACATACACAAATAGTCACTTCCAATATAAATGGTAGACATCTAACATGATTGAAAAGCATCATGTTAAGATATCAAAAATTTATCAAAAAGCTGATTTATTGCTTAAAATTTCACACAAAATATAAAACTCTATACTATACCAACGTAAGAAACTCATGAACTTTCTTCAGATTGTTTGAGTAAAATGGATAAATAAATATAATGAATTACCCTGCCCTTCTTTCAATGCAAGAACTTACATCACAGAACACATTTGATCGCCGACATTCACCATCAACAGTTAAATTCAGAAATATAACAACCATTTACCTCACTGGAATTTAACTATTTTTATAACCACACAAACGACTATAAATTTTCAAAATAAGAAGTTAGCATTATACACTTATGTAAGAAATAAAACAAAATAACAACACGATCGACATGTCAGTGGCTCAGCAAATACAACAACAATTTGAAAGCACAACTTTAAATCATCCAGGTAATCATTTTGTATGTTTTTAACTTATTTATTGTTACAGATTTTTCATCTGTATCAAAAAAAGAACGGTTTAGGAATAAAGATAGGAGAAATATCGTTACAAACGACATCAGTACTGAACTTCTTCACTATGCACGGAAACCCACAAATCTGAGGTGGTCAGAGCAGATCAGATCAGATCTGGAGAAAACCGAGGGAGGCTGCGGTGATACTTAATAAATTAGCGTTTTAGAACAAAGACATGTATGTATAGTATCACATAAACAAGGAAAGACATGTATGTATAGTATCACATAAGCAAGGAAATACATGTATGTATAGTATCACATAAGCAAGGAAATACATGTATGTATAGTTTCACATAAGCAAGGAAAGACATGTATGTATAGATTCATATAAGCAAGGAAAATAAATAATTAAATAATAAAAATAACAAAAGTCACCGCGCAGCTCTGCTCACGGGAGCATATTTTCCAGAGACCTCTAAGATTGTTGCTGGAGCTACGGAATTCGTTCTTTATATCATACTATCGACAGGTGACGTGCTATTTCTGCTGAGATAGACCGAGCCATATGGTATCAAACTTGGTACATTAAAGTCAGTCCTTAGTCTTTAGAAACTTTAGAAGAAAAAGTAAATTAAGTGATTCGAACACATAAATAGATTACCATCAAACAGTGCACTTCAAATAGCAATGCTACTCATATACAGTGCACTTCAAATAGCAATGCTACTCATATACAGTGCACTTCAAATAGCAATGCTACTCATATACAGTGCACTTCAAATAGCAATGCTACTCATATACAGTGCACTTCAAATAGCAATGCATCATTACATAACATGAATACAGTGCACTTCAAATAGCAATGCTACTCATATACAGTGCACTTCAAATAGCAATGCTACTCATATACAGTGCACTTCAAATGAATGCACTTATACATACTTCAAATAGCAATGCTACTCATATACAGTGCACTTCAAATAGCAATGCTACTCATATACAGTGCACTTCAAATAGCAATGCTACTCATATACAGTGCACTTCAAATAGCAATGCTACTCATATACAGTGCACTTCAAATAGCAATGCTACTCATATACAGTGCACTTCAAATAGCAATGCTACTCATATACAGTGCACTTCAAATAGCAATGCTACTCATATACAGTGCACTTCAAATAGCAATGCTACTCATATACAGTGCACTTCAAATAGCAATGCTACTCATATACAGTGCACTTCAAATAGCAATGCTACTCATATACAGTGCACTTCAAATAGCAATGCTACTCATATACAGTGCACTTCAAATAGCAATGCTACTCATATACAGTGCACTTCAAATAGCAATGCTACTCATATACAGTGCACTTCAAATAGCAATGCTACTCATATACAGTGCACTTCAAATAGCAATGCTACTCATATACAGTGCACTTCAAATAGCAATGCTACTCATATACAGTGCACTTCAAATAGCAATGCTACTCATATACAGTGCACTTCAAATAGCAATGCTACTCATATACAGTGCACTTCAAATAGCAATGCTACTCATATACAGTGCACTTCAAATAGCAATGCTACTCATATACAGTGCACTTCAAATAGCAATGCTACTCATATACAGTGCACTTCAAATAGCAATGCTACTCATATACAGTGCACTTCAAATAGCAATGCTACTCATATACAGTGCACTTCAAATAGCAATGCTACTCATATACAGTGCACTTCAAATAGCAATGCTACTCATATACAGTGCACTTCAAATAGCAATGCTACTCATATACAGTGGATTGAAAGCAACAGGTAGATCAGGTAAAGCTTTAACTACGGAAATAGTAATGGCAGTGAAAGACACCATATACAAACACACGAGCCTGCTGTAAAAAATATCTTCTTATCTTGACGCTGGGAGAAAAAAGCAGTAGCAGAGTAAAGAAGACTTTTCATACATTTTCATTTGGAGCATTAACTTTGTTCAAAAACACTTGATAACAATCTCCGAGATCTGAGAATGAACACGGAAAGAAGTGAATGAACAGTCAACACCAGATGCGTACATCCTGCTTCTTTCTCTTTCAGAGAAGAGTTGGCAAGTCAAGAATATCTGAAAGATAACAATCTACCCACACAACATTAAAGAAGGCACCAGAGACGACGACTAAACTTCAATACTACTTTCCATGAAACTGATACGTTTGTTATTCCTTACTTCTGACTTCTCATTTTTGTTTAGTATCTTCGAGCCATTACTTCCTGCTTGAGCGAAATATTTTGTTTTCTTCTTCATATTTCAACTCGGTACACAACGTCGTCTGCATTAACTTTATTATAGTATCTTCTTTCACCTTAGATAACATGATATCATTGAACCATCTAATTAAACGAACACAGTAATATCAACAAAAATATAGTCTTCCTATAATGGAACTCTTTTAACGTTGAGATTGCCATCCATAAATACCTTGAATAAGATAAGATAACAAACACGTCACCGAGTAACTGGAGATGTCTGTACTTATATCGGATCTTCATTATCACATCGCTATTTTAATCCTTACCTAGCATAGTTATTATATGGATTATTACAGCTGTTTAATTAAAACTTTGTTCAACTCTTGACATTTGATATCATATATTCATACATTTTATTGTTTTAATCTTTCAATAATAAATAAAGAAAGATCACCATGTGTGAAATGAAATGCTTGAGGGGGGCAGTGGGGTTCACTAGGAAAGACAGACTACAGAATAAGGGCAAAAATGAGGGTATTTGCTGTTCATTACTCTCTATGCTTGTCTAACTCATACAATTTTCTACCATATATTCTATTTTCTGTTAGAATGTGGGTATTGAATTGTTCAAACATCACCATACGCTAGTAAAAAAAAGATTACTGCTCTTATTTCTTATTAATCTGTTTACCCGTGCGTTGCCGAAGCCAGCATATATGAGCAACGACTAGTAATAATGCAACCTACAAGGCATGTCGTAAGAAGCGACCGTGGTAGGAGCCTAGGGAAGCTACAATAGTAAATAAAAAAACGTCGGTGAAATCGATGTGCTCGCGCATAACTGGCAAAACGTACAATCGCTCCTAGGCTCAGATAACATACAAATCACAGAGTTGTTTAGCATGATGTCGTTATGTAGCGTTTGAGAAAGACAATGATGAAGTTATGTTTGATTTATTTAATATTACTTTAATCTCCCTCATCACGATGTCGCTGTTTATAAATCCACAATTGTAATATTTAACGTACAGGAAAGTCAGATACAGAAGACAGTACAGAGATATACAGGAAAGGTTAACAAGTAAAACAGTGATGCAAATATCAAAATAATGAAATTTAATGAAATACGGATGTTCCTGTCTTAAACATCCCGTTGTTGGGAACTAACGGGCTCGCAACGTGTTCCAATTCTCGGTTAAGTTGGTTGATAAGAACGAGCGCAAACAACAATCACGATAAGAAAACTGTAATCTCGCTTTTGTAGAAGACAATTAAATAAAGGAACGATAATTGAAAACAATGCATCAAAGAACGTAAAAGACTAGGAAAAATAGCTGGATTAATAACAGAATTCCAAGAATACCTTGAGCAAATATTCAAGATAAACAGAAAGAGGATAGAAAGAAGTGTACAGATATTAACCTCGTGGGTGAATTGACCATTGTCTCCGTTGCTGTGCAGATGCAATAACTATTACCTGACCAATCAGTACTGCTATTAATCTACATGCTATCCGATCTGATGTATGGTTTATTTTAGTTGAATTAACTACTTATATATCTCATATGTTTGTTTATTTCTTTATTATTGATAATTAGAGTTGATGTTCAACGACTTTTGACATCTTGTTATCTCTTTTTAGTGCTTCAAAATAAACATTAATTCAAGAACTCATACGCGAGGAGACAAGGCTGCTCTCGCTTCAAAGGTGATCGGTTGGATTCCAGCGTTGCGAGATCAGGAGATTTTCCTGGCTGTCAGACGAGTATAGAGATGTTCAAGAATCATATTTGACAACATGAAAAGCGTATTGTCATCCAAACAAATACACTAAAGATAAGGATTGCCATTTGCTACATATATTCATCATTGGTGTATGGAGCGGAAACGGGGACAATGAATAAATAGAAGAAAAGAAGAAGCTTTGAAATATGGATATACAGAACAATAACGTGAGTGTCATGGAGAGACACGAAAACTAATTTTAAAAAGTACTCCAGCAACTAGAATTGACAGAGAATTACTCTGTGGGATATAAATTAGACACATGATATAAATTGATGACATTAAGAGACGTGACACTGTTGAAAAGATCTTGGAAGAGAAGAACGAAGAGAGCAAGGAAAGACGTAGTATCAATTGAAAGGGAATCTTCGCGAGGATAACAGGTAAAAGTATGGCAGTATAACGTTAGGGTAAATGACATACCTTGTTACAGAGCCATTACAGCCTACATTTGATGCGGAGATGGCACAGGATTGATTAATTAATTTAACCTTCACCTACTTTTGTTCCGTCTCTCAAACACGATGTTTAATATTTTTACTTGTTATTAATATAAAACATGAACATTTGTGTTGTCATACACGGCTCCATCGATCTGAGAAATTTAGATATATGTGGTCATACTTGAGATTACAAAATAGAGAACACAAATGGTTGAACAGCACCACTATGAATCATCTATTCTTGAGATGAACTCCACCAAGACAGCTACTGTAAACACGTCAGCTATAGGCTATTTATATGTCTATGTTTAATATATGTAACTGTCTTAGACCTCCCATGTCTATCTACAAATGTGCGACTGTTGCTGTTATTAACATCTTAAAATTGCAGTTCTCAGTTGACTCAGAAGCTAAGACTTGAGGTGCAGTAACTGGTATTTATACGAAAGTAATGTTGCTGCGATATAATAATAGCTGGCGGCGTCTTTGAAGACGTCCGCGTTTACCTGTATAGTTATTTATTAACCACATTTGGATATATCTAAACTCCAATAATCAACGAAAGATCTTTTGTTGTGACAGAAAATGAAAGCCACAGATTGAGGAAATAAATTAAGGCTAGTTATAACGAGATGTCCATAATCTGATTAGGGGGTGTGAGTGGGGTGAGAGAGAAGAGAGATAAGGAAACTAATACAAAGGCGACCAAAAAGGAACAAATACAAAGGTATGAACAATGAAGAAAATGTAGAATAAGATTAATAGCAATTGTTTCGCCCAAGTGGTTTTTTTTTTTTTTTTTTTTTCTTTCGCCCGCTTTCAACTCAGACGAAGTTCCATCTCTGAAACTGATTTTTGCGTGAAAATCTGTTTTTCCAATTTCTTACAATGGCAGCAGCGTGCACATTGTAAATTACTTACACTGGCAGCCGTGTGCTCAATGTACTCGTAATTAGTATTCCCTCGCCATACAGGCAGATTTTCTCCGACTTCAGAGGTACTCACGTTATCGTCCTGAGTAAGACCAGGGACTCGAACAAATGCCGGACAGTAGGTTCGAACCCGATCTATGAGGCGTCTCACAGCTAGCAGGCCGAGCTACTATCAACTACTCTAGGCAGTCCCCGCCCGAGTGGTTACCGTGGCCCAAATTTGGGGTGTAAAGATTAGTACCACTGTTACCTGCCACGCATGTCGTAAGAGGCGACTAGAAGGTTTGGCAGAAATTGGATGCATGTGTCCTAAACGTGTAGAAGTATATGCGTTTAGTGGCCTACCAAATCAATGTGCAACTTATACACGTTCTTGGCAAAGGTCAAACATATCACAAAAAAAGTGATTAAAATTGGTCGTAAAGAACGAATTCAAAGAAAAAAAAAAGAAAGCAATTGTCTTATTCTTCTTTAGCTTTTCAATCATTTGATGTTGATTGCTGCAGATACCACCTGCCTTTATTCACCTCTCTACTTAACCTTCTCTTCTCAGTTGTTCTTCTAGTATATCTAGGTCTTCATAAATGGTATCTCTTCTATTTCGTCTTCCTTGTGATCTATTCTTCTACAGCTTGTTTCTATATTTAATTCGAAGCTGTCTATTTTCTGCCATTATTTCAATACGCTCTAACCATTATATTCTATTAACCATAATTTTACTAGTAATTAATGGTGATTTCAACAAATTATAAAAATCCATATTATTTCTCAGTCTCCAATCTCAATTATTTTCACCATTAATGGCACAAATATTCCTTTTAAGATTCGATTGTCAAATGTCTTGAATAATATTGCGTCTTGTTTGATGTACTTTTGGTTTGTTTCGGATCCATATAGATAGTCTTATTGATCTTAATACATTTTGTAATATTCTATTCTTGTTGTTACGGAACAAACACTTGAATTTTAGTTAGGTGTTGTAGAGCAAAGTAGATCTGATTTCCTGATTGTATTTCAGACTGTATTTCTTCTCTTATTATGTTGGAGCTATTGGAGTCTGTTTCCTAGTATTTAAATGTTTCTGCTTTTTTAATTTGTATATTACCTACTTATTCTTCTTCTTGCCTTCGACCGCTTTGAATTAGGCCGTAGTCAGGGTGCTTCTGACTGATTTTTGCGTGAAAGCCTAATTTCCTTTTTATCAGTGTCTCCCGACATGCAGGTGTACCTTCTCCGTATTCAGGGGTAACATTATCTACTTATGTTTATTCTGCTTCCTTTTTATTTTCCTATGAATAATATCTTCTGTATATATTTTTACTCTATATAATACAGTGCAATACAAAACAGCACAGCACAATGCAATACAAAACACTACAAAGCAATACATTATACTGACAAAATGTTACATATGCCCAAATATTTTGTTTGTTACTGACTAAGATAACCTCACGACTCTTGCTAAATGTTTATTTGTGCAATGTGATTATATTTCTACTAATAAAGTTTTCGTGCTCCCAATATTTCGAAATTTTATTTTCACATTTTCAGAAATGAGAGTCTCTGAAGCTAAGGATTAATAACAGCCTTGATTTGCGTTGCGAAGGTCGTGAGTAGGTATCTGAACCACGCAGTTCTGTTCAGGGAGTGCCTTTTCTCCTGAAATCTCTAGGATTATTGCCGGAGCTAAAGAGTTAATACTTTGTGATATATACTCAGCAAGCGACACACCATTGTAGCGTACAGGGACCGAACTGTATAGGCCACAATAAAAACCCAGTGCAACGAGGTAAATCCTTCGTGTTTAGGTTTTTTCCAAATAACATTAGACTTTATCTTAATCATGTTTCCATCACATTTTATATTCAAATACAGGTAAAGATAAATGGACAAAAATACATTGATTTCTTCAGTAGTATATATATATATATATATATATATATATATATATATATACATCGATCTTATCTTTCACCTATATAGGATTTATTAGAAGTGTGATACATAGTTAGGCGTTAACTAACCTAACAGAAACCAGCTGCTACCTACCACCTTTATTTAATGCAGCTCAACTTCTAAGGCCTAGATCAAAGCCAATGACATCATGATTATGTTCATGATTTATGACACACAAAAAACTAATCAGATGTCAATTTCACATTTATAGGCTGGAAATATGAATTCAGCACAGCATAATTATCAGTTGCGGCTCGTGATAACTTTTGTTTGTGGGGCCATACTTGTTCTTGCTTAAAATACGCTGAATTTCAGACTGTATTTTTAGCGTTATATATTCATCTTTTAAAACTAATCAGCATGACATCAAAAGTAATAATTATGAACACATAACTTATAAAATAATAAATACAGGTTACACATTATTTTTGGTGAGGCCCGGTCTGCTGGCCCTTAATGCCGAGCCGCCACTGATAATTATACTCACTTCAAAGTTACGCAGTAATAAATTAATAACAATCGAATTATTTAGTCATATTTTGTCAATGTCGGTATCGTAAGGGTAATTGATGTACGATAAAATGCAGGCCAGATACTGGTTACGACTTCTATAGTTAGTACAATATTCAAGTATTTTAGTGATATCTATGAACGATATTCCGAGATTGAATTGACCGGTTACTCAGTCTGCGTGTGATATTTCCTTCATATATAGATTATTCTCAATATGGGACGAATCATGTGGCATGGATACAATCAATACAACTGCAAGATATATTCTGTTGTATTAACGATTATACACTTTCAAAATGTTTCTGACGGTTTTAGGCGAAATTTGACACTTGAGGCTTCAATAGACGCACACCATCCAACACGGTCAATACCAATTATGAAATCAATACTTGATATAATGTCAGGATTTGCTAACATTTGAGATTAGAGAGGCAGAAATGATCTTTAATAGGAAATAGTAATTTTAAATTGATTTGCAACATTGATAATGATGATGATATCCTGTTAGTCGTTATAGAGATTGATGAATGCAGCAGTTACTATGATATTATGTATGATTTCAATCGTTTTTATATGGCATTTCTTAGTTTAGATTCGGAGCCTCGCCGGTGCTACGGAGCACTCCAGCTGAGATCTTCCTGTGTAAGAAAATGATCGGAGCACATATGGTTACCCACCGAAGTGCAATGATGATGGACACATAAATCAATCAATCAGTTTAGCTTGATCAGTTTTCAGATCAATGTTCAGATTTCGTTTTCACCTGGATCTATTTGTTCCTGTCAAGTCAATCTAATTCTGATATAATCATGTACAACTCAACCTGTGTCTGTTAGGTTCTTCAATGTTTGATGATGTATTCATGTTCAATAGAACCAGAATTTGTCAAGTACCTTCAACTGATGTATTTATAACATATGTTTCGTAAATGGTGGGGGATGCAGGGAGGGGAGGGAGAAAACTTTAGAACATTACCATATGTTTCGTAAACTGTGGGGAAATATGTAGAACATTACCAGATATTTCGTAAAATATTGGGGATAGAAATCGTTAGAACATTACCATATGTTTCGTAAACTGTGGGGGGAAATATGTAGAACATTACCAGATATTTCGTAAAATATTGGGGATAGAAATCGTTAGAACATTACCATATGTTTCGTAAATTGTGAGGGGAAAGAATTTTAGAACATGGCCAGATGTTTCATAAATTGTGGGAGGGGCAGAAGTAGGAACATTTCTACATATTTCGTAAATTGTGAGGGAAAAGAAGTAGGGAATGTTACTAGATATTTTGTAAATGGTGTTAAATCAGAATTCTACATGAAATTTCTGGAAGTTTACGATGCTTGTTTCGTCCAAAGAGGACAACTAAAACGATGGTTTCCCATGCTTCCACTTCATACTAAATAAGAAAGATAACCAATTGATTAAAACAACAATCTAATATTTGCAGGAAATTAGAGAATAGATATTTTAACATCAAAGACATTCCCAAGATTCCAGATAAACAGAAGGTCATGGTTCACCTTGGTGCCTTTGTTCCGGTACGCGGTTCAGTTACAGACAGGACGATACTAAAACAATGAACTCCGGAAGCAAACTGTTTACGCACCAGGTGTTTGCATATGGTGCCAGACATCTAGACCGACACTTCCTTTTTTAAGGAACACCCGGCTCTTTCTCTAGTGTATTTACATGTCTATAAGCGATATAAAAAATAAGTTGTCCTGTACTGATTTCTTTGATTTCTCATCATGGAACGGAATACTCCTTCCTTATACTTGTTCCAATTCTCCTTTATAATGTAACATGTCAAATAAACTGTTTGAATTGCTATATATAACTTAGCTTTACTAGAGATTTTGCAATTTGCTATTTACATTCATAGCAGAGTGGTGTGTGTGATATATTCAAATCACCAATGTATAGTGATTCGATTCTCGGTGCAATCGATTCGTTAGTTCATTCAGTGCAAATATGTACTAGAAAGTTCAGATCTAAGAAATAACTTTTGTGGTGCCGGAGCACGCAACGGGAAACAAAGAATAGTACCCCTACTACATACAAGCCATGTCGTAAGAGGCGACCGATGTAGGACCTAGGGAAGCTAGCCTAGTCAATAAAAAGCGTAGCAGAAATTAGATGTGACGGCCTAGTTGTAGACGCATAACTGGCACAACGTACAATCACTCTTAGGCTCCGATTACATACAAATCATACGGAGCAGTTAACAAGTGGTCGATAAGGAGTGTTCAAAGTAGAAGAAGATCTAAGAGAAGCGGTAGTCCAGTGGTCAATGTAGTGGTTTACATATACGTAATCTCGACTCAGTCATTAGTTGGTGTAAGATTATTTCTGACCGTAAACTACTCTCATATAGTTACAGCCAGTGGCGGTTTGTCATTAAGGGCTAGTGGGACCGGGTCCCACCAAATATATTGTGTAACGTGTATTTATTATTGTATAAATCAAAATATAACTTAACCCAATACCACGATTTTAAAAAAAAAATGTATCTGGCCCCACCAGCAAAAGTTAGCACAAGCCGCCACTGGTTACAGCCATAACTTTTACTAGAGACACAAATCATTTATTGTATGTTTGCTGATCAAAGAGAAATACTAGCGTAAAGCTGTATTTTATTTTGTAATATGCCATATGGTATGAAAACGGGATATTTATGTATTTCTTACTTTCTGAAATATTCTACTTCTTCTTTGAATGCTCCATATCGACCACTTGTATACCACTGTGATTTGTAAGTGATCTGAGTCTAAGAGCGATTGTACGTTTTACCAGTTATGCGTCTACAAGAAGGCAAAGCACATCCGATTTTTTGCAATGCTTTTTATTTATTAGGGTAGCTTCCCAGGCCCCTACCTCAGTCGTTTTTTATTGTAGGTGTCAGTCTTACTATTCGTTGCTCCCATTGCGAATCCCGTCTGAAATATGAGAATGTCTATAATCATAGTTGTAGCTGACACTGTTTGCACTATTAAGAGACTGCGCACTCTCTGCGACATCGTTGTAGCCGACACTGTTAGCACTATTAAGGGACTGCACACTCTATGGAACATCGTAAAGGCAGAGATAATGATTATAAATAGATGTACAATGCAAGACGTCTACATAATCAATGACTATAATTGCACATTACAGTTTCGTATTACTGAAGTAACCTTACAATGTTATCAGATTGACTAGTATACATATATAACTTCGGATAACTTCGGCAGACGTAATGATAGCTATGGGAATCTTTTTATAATCGGAAACTGATAAATATGTCAAGCACAAAACAGGATAATGCCACCGTTGTGAGATGGTTTTGTTGTAAGAATCAATTTATCATTATTTAAGATGTTGTTCCTTTGAAATCATTTAAAACAGTCTTACAGTATTCTTTACTAACTGTAGTCTCGACGCTCGTAAAATATGGATGTATTCGAACTACGACTTCTCGTTTTAAGAATAAGTGATAACCAGTTTAGTGAAACGTAAGTATATCTCAGAATTCGTACATTTATCGCTATAGTGAAGTTGAATAACACGTTGTTCTAGTGACCACGTGCTGGGGGAAATGTCGTGGTTCGATGTCAGCTTTGAGCAAAAATCATGTGAGTCCCCGCAGTACCTGGTTGGGCTATCAACAATGTTCCATTTGTGTATTATTTTGTTATTTGTAGTTTTCTGTGTCCATGATATGTTTAATGATTCTTGTATAGCTTTTGTTTTCAAAGACATTGATGTATTCCACAGCTAATTTCCTAAATGATCATGTCCAAATGGAAGATACTAACCATATATATATGTATATATATATGAGACCCTACATATATGATGGTAGCGTTGTTGTTAGTGAACTCGCTTATCAAGGCTGGTGGTCTGGGTTCAACTCCCGCAGTGCGCGTGGAATTTTTGCCGACCGCGACGGCTCTCAGGTCGACCCAGCCTGAACTGGGTACCAGACATGCTCTGGGAAAGTAAAGGCGGCCGGCGTGATGCTGACCACATCACCCATCGTGTGCCGACGGTCAATGAAAATACAAGCCTAACACTGTATTGCCCTATATACAACGAGGTATGAAAGGGTTCCTTTACTTTTATATATATATATATATTACGGAAGGGTGCAGAGTCTTTTGAGAAGAGACTTATGTACGAGCTGAACGACAAGAGAGAAAAGCGAAAACTCAGAAGTTGCCACAGTAAAACACTTGCCTATTGACCGTATGTAAAGATGAAAAGGGCCATATATATATATATATGTGTTCATTTACTTAGAATGGGAATCAATGTATATCATTGAATATGGACTGACTATACGCAGCTGTGGGCTGTGCACAAGTCCCTGTCCGTCAACTTGCCACATTCCAGCTACAGATGGGTACAATAACTGTTTGATTTTTGGAAACAAAGTATCATCTTTGTTGAGGCTACTGGATAGGTGATCTATCGCTAATAATTTAATAATTTCAGCTGGATAAGATGTAATAGAACGGACACAATGCGGGAAGGATGGGGTGTAAAGCTCTAAGTGCACTGAAGTCGAATCTATAGAGTTTGATCTAATCTCATTTAGTTTACATCTGAAGTCGGAGGTCCACCTGTATGGCGAGGAAACCAATAAAACGGAAAGCAGGCTTTCACGCAAAAATAAGTCAGAAGCAGAAGAACCACATCAGGCGCCATGGCTACACCATAGCTGGCGAACGCTGAAGAAGATCTCATTTAGTAGGGGGCGTCACCTCTAGCTACATCACACAATTCATTATCTGTTTTTCCGAATTTGAGGAAAAGCAAAAATACTCCACTCTACCCGAGACAAAGCGAGAGAGAGAGAGAGATTGAGACGGAGAGAGAGAGAGTAAATGTCAATGCGAGAAAATAGTTATCTATATGTTTTTGTTTTATTTCATACAGACTAACTGTCAAAATTGTAGACACATTTTGACTGTCTAATTTTTGGCAAGCATATGGAGATATTTGATTTTTGAACCGTGTCGGCAAAGGTCATTGGTACAACACAGATGGCAACAGTCATGATTTCAACACACGTAGCAACTGTCCTTGTTTACTACACAGATGGTAGCAGTCATTACTTTCACACAAGTAGCAAGGACCATTGTTTGCAATATGTATGACAAGAGATAACTAATTGAACACACATGTCTCTGTTATATTATCTGGTCAAATATTTGTCGAACAAAGAAGTTATGTATCGGCAACTTTCTAATAGTAAATAAATGACTGTATAATGTATACTAAATCAAATTTCCTGAAGATTTTTTTTAGAGATTAGTGTATCAAGGCATTACACAATTATAGATCTTAGTGTGCAGGAGGTAGAATGGCAATTCATTACGTGTAGAATGGCAATTCATTACGTGTAGAATGGCAATTCATTACGTGTAGAATGGCAACTCCGAGTGTGGGATTGAACTCACAACATTCTTGTATCTGACTCGACACGCAACGTTTATGTATTAAGCTAATCCGTCCCGTCTGTAGGATATTGTATAGTGTATTTGCTCCGACAGAACTCTCTCGAACCGAAACCTAACACTAGTCAGCTGTAGTGTACGTGCTCCGACAGTACTCTCTCAGACTGAAACTCAACACTAGTCAGCTGTAGTGTACTTGCTCCGACAGTACTCTCTCAGACTGAAACTCAACACTAGTCAGCTGTAGTGTACTTGCTCCGACAGTACTCTCTCAGACTGAAACTCAACACTAGTCAGCTGTAGTGTACTTGCTCCGACAGTACTCTCTCAGACTGAAACTCAACTCTAGTCAGCTGTAGTGTACTTGCTCCGACAGTACTCTCTCAGACTGAAACTCAACACTAGTCAGCTGTAGTGTACTTGTTCCGACAGTACTCTCTCAGACTGAAACTCAACACTAGTCAGCTGATATGCTTACTATGGTCTAAAGATGTCTAAAGAGAAATGGTTTATGTCACACCGGGCATCCCTATTTGGCTCAATCACTCTCCGAACGAAATAACAACGTTTAACTTCCGAAAGTATTGAACAAAACACAAACTCCGTAGTTCCAACAACAATCCTAAGAGATCTCCCAAACAGAAAACTATCTCGTCAACAGAAAAACGATGTCATAAAACTTCAGTACATATGGCAAAATGTTTAACCACTACGCCACAAAGACTCTCCCCCTTACCAATGGTCTTTACGGATATGAACTGGTACTGTCGATTCCCCACTCACCTAGATGATTGTGGATTCTCCAACATTTCTGAGGTGGTGAGATAACTTTGAATAATTGTCAGTCCAAGTATTGTTAGTGCTCAGACTCTGACAAGTTTTAGCTAGCAATACTGCTATATGAAAGGAACCAGGCACTTAAAAGAGCACTCCTGATTGCAAGATATCGATTACTGTATATCAATATCAGATGACAAGAATAATGATGACCACAGTCAAAACTACATCGTCATACTAGCGATATTAGTTCTCAGCTGTTGTCATCTTTAACTAGCAAGTCTAGGTAAAATAGAAACTTAAAAGTGCACTCTTGATTGTATAGAAGTCGTTTACTGTTCACCGTTATCATGTAGACATACTAACATACTAACTATGACCACAGTCAAATTCACATCGCCAGACTGGATATGTTCACAATTTTAAAAGCAAACAATACATTCTCTTTCTGTGTTGAAGGTCTGAAGTTTTCACACATTTATCAACTATATGTTCCAAATCAAGTATTGATTACCTAAGTAGTCATATTTATATGTGATTCAATAAACATTTGTGTTTTATATTTCTGTCATGTATATATTAGTTAACATGACCATCGATGAAGTGGGTGAACTGGCAAGAGACAGAGTGAATTTCACATGCGCTGCAAAGAGAGCAACGTCCTATAAAGGATACACACCTTGATGATGATGATGATGATATATTAGTTGGGGACGTCTGTGGTTTAGCGGTAGTGAGCTCGATCACAACCCACGAATACTTGGTTCAAACTCTACGGCAGGCAGTTTGGAAGCGAATTTGTTCCCATGAAATTTTACGAACGGTAAAAATCACACCTCACCCTTCAGAAAGCAATGGCAAACTACTAGACGTATAAAAGTTGCCTAGAAAATTGACGACTCTTTTACTGTGGTTGATGGCGTCGTCCTATAAAGGATACGCCACGGTTTTTCATTTTGATGTATTAGTTTTTTTGTATATATAAAGAATGTATGTTGACTTTAGTGATGGAGTTTTTTCCTGATATTTCATCGATTGGCTTATTGATAGTACAATCACAGTGGACTTTAGTGCGTAAACATATGTGCTACGATTTCTTTCTTACTCAGGAAGATCTCTATGGCAGTACACGTGCTCCACAGCATCAACAAGTGTGTCCAACGCAATTTTGAAGATAGTGAGAATGTGTGTAGGAAATATATTTTAAACTTTTCAATGACTATTTAATGGGCAGTTAGACCTACACGCACACACGCACGCACGTACCCACACACACGCACCACGCTCTCTCGCTGTCTTGCTCTCGCACACACATCCTACGCACATCACACTCTTGCTCTGGTGCGTTTGCGCACATGCATGTACACATGCACACACCTATCACACATGAACACACATGCACAGACAAACGCACGCACATTAACATACATATGCAGCTAGAGAGAGAAAAAGCAATCGGTAGATTGGTAATATAGTACGTTCATGAATTTAGAATATCAATGAGAACCATTTAAAGCAAACACAATTTGGCGAACAGCTGGTCCATTACATCAGTAGCTAACAAAATGGTAGAACAAAGCTATAGCTATCTGACTTATTTCCCTATTTGTTATCAACATGGGAAGTAATTCGTATCTAGAATATTTCAAGAACAGACAACTCCCAATGACCTATATAAAGCTGATGTCAGGAACTTAACTCTAAGAACATATGTTTATTAAGTTGAGTTATTTCTCCTGCAGAATTGCCTCCTCTGGAGTCGGTGGAGTTAAAACATAACTATAGTTACTTCCTGTAGTATCGCTTTTTAGGACGGCGCAGGACAGGTGGGACGTGAGCTTGAGGAATTTAGTGGTCGTATGTCTAGTGTAGTCGCCACAAAGCTGTTCAGGTTACGATTTTTCATTTATGCCCACAACAATAAAAATTCCTTGGCCTCATCGTGAGGCACAGGTGAAACCCCTGAGGATTTGTTTCTGTTCGAACATGCTGTAAATTAACTTTTCAAAGAACAAGGAAGCTAAAAATAACTATATATATAAGGCCATATATGTAGAAAGTTAGAGAAAAACAATCAACTAAATTGTAGAGTATTTTCTCATTCTACGATCAGTTTCCCCATGTTGAAATATGTCAACATAGAAACAAGTGGCTTTCATGAATCAGGTATTCAAAGTGGAGGTTCTCGCTGGTGCCCACTAGCACTCTGAAATACTTTGATATAGACACCACATGCTGTGAATCCTGCGCAAGTCACCAAATGTGACACTGTAACAACACAAGAGGAGCTCGCATAGTTGAGAATTGTCGTGCCGTTGAGGCATAGAGAAAACGAGCTGAGTGAAAAAACAGAACACACAACACACACATGTCTAAGCTCGATCAAGTATGCCCCACCTGTGGTAGGATATTGTGTTCTAGGATTCGACTCTACAGTCCCCTCCGCACACATCAGATAGGTGCAACAGCACAAGTCTGAGACTGCTGTCATCATCGCTTGCGATTGATGCTTATTATTATTATTATCATGTACCACTGTAAGTCATTAAATAAGAAAATTGAAACTTCACAAACAAATTGCAAACAACAAAGTTCTAATGACGGATTAAACAAAGAAGATGTTACAAATAACTTACAAGACCGGACCATTGAGGAACATTGGGTCACATACACTATGATTTCTCAGAGATATTTTAGTCCCATTAAAAGTGACACTGATTTAGAGACAGCAGTATTGCAGGGCATATCGTGTAGAACATGAAACAAGGAACAACTAAAACGACGAAGGCAACATAACATTAAGGAAACATTTAACACTATCAAGGCTACAGATCTAATCTTTCAGTCGGGCTGTTAGTGGATGCTGCATAAAGAAACATGTCTGATGAAATCAAATAATTGAAAAGAATTGGCATACGAGCCGTCTATTATACATGATTGATCTGTAGTCATCTCCAGAAAGAGTCGTGATATACTTGTCATTTATCGATTTATTTCGACACCTTCTCCATGTCCTACTGTCAGCTGATTCAACATTTACTAAGTCTCTAGATATTGATTATTCAATATTCATATGAACCAGATACTCAAATATAGACTTTTATTGCTGTTTTATACATTCCAACTAACATTCTTCTTCACTTATATTATATTGTAGTTTTCTTATTTTAACTCTTTCCTATTCTCTGCCTATATGCAGGCTCACATTATATTATTAAGATGACGCAAAGCTAGTATAGTGTCGAATTCAGTATACATTTTAATACAAGTGTGTCCGGCGGGTAAAAATCAAACCACTTTTGAGTGAAATGCTCAATAACAATGTAAATCATACTGTCTGACAAACAGTGACATGGGCATAACAATTGTCAGGATAAAGTATATACTTGAAGTTTTCTCAATAAAATGCACTAACAAAACTCAACGTCTGTGAGGGTCTTGAGGAATGACAACATTGCACATTACTTAGTAATCATTATTATATATGAGCAAGTGTGTAGATATTTTTTCAATGGTTTAGCAGATTTAGTAACTCAATTACTAATATTTGACAACACATGGGAATAATGACGACACTGCATATACTATATATAGTAGTTCTTTAACCTATTAGAGAAATTAATTTGTGATTGGTAGCTGGGTGAGGGGCGGGATTACTGTCCTACATTGCGGAGATTCAGCGACAATGTTGAGCACCAACAAAAATGACCACGAGCCACCACTCATCCTGATAATATAGAAATTATGGCAGCAAGCTTGATTTGAGACATTTACCCCTGCGCGGAGGATTGAGAACTGTGCATAATCAGATTGATACGGGTATTATCGAAAATCAGACACGTGGTGATTTGTTGAAAGATACTGGACAAATGCTGGAATGCTCTGTTGGTTATGTTTAACTAAGTATCTAATCAGCGAACCAACCAACCAACTAACTACTGGTTCAAGTAACTAATTAAATATCTAACCAGCCAAACAACTAGCTATCCAACCAATCAAACTAACAATTAAACAAACATAACTAATTATTGAAGCTAAAAACGAACTGCCTATTCAACCAACTTGCTAACCATTCAGAAATCTACCTAACCAAGCAATTAACTAGTTATATATCTATAAAATAACTAACCAACCAACCAGCTATCTAACAAGGTTATAAATAAATAACTATTTAACCAACTAACTTTATGTATATCTAATAAAACCAATGAACTTTCTATCTATTAAATACTTTTCCAGTCAACCAACTGACTATCTAACCAACCAGTAAAAACATTAACAATCGAACCTACTAGCTAACTATCTAACCAATCATCCAACCAATCAACTAACTACTTATCCAGCCAAAAAATAATTCTTACCAATCAATCAACTAACTATTCCCAACCAACTAACTATCAACAACTAATTAGTTAATCATCTAGCACTTAACACTCTATATAACTATCTAATCATCTAACCAACCAACCAATTAGTTAATTATCTAACCAACCAACTAACTAACTAGTTAACTATCTAATCATCTAACCAACCAACTAATTAGTTAACTATCTAACCAACCAATTAACTAATTAGTTAACTATCTAATCAACCAACTAACTAATCAATTAACTATCTAATCATCTAACCAACCAACTAACTAATCAGTTAACTATATAATCATCTAACCAACCAACTAACTAATTAGTTAACTATCTAATCAACCAACTAACTAACTAGTTAACTATCTGACCAACCAACTAACTAACTAGTTAACTATCTAACCATCTAACTAACTAACTAATTAATTAGTTAACTATCTAACCATCTAACCAACCAACTAATTAACTAGTTAACTATCTAACCAACCAATCGATCAAATAAATAACTAACTAAAAAACTACCTAACTAACTAACTATCTAATCGACTATTCACCTAACTAAATATCTCGAAAATTAACTAACTAACTCTCTAACCAATCAACTACCAAACGAACTACTGGTTTAACTAACTGCCTAACTAACTAGTTATTTAATTAACATGCACGCTATTTGCACTTCTGCAATAACTGCAATGTAATTGGCATTTGATTTGAAAGGAAAACACCTGTTGATCATATATAACCTTGAATATCGTTTACGCTGCTTGATTAAAGTAGTGAATGTATTCTAATGAACTATGGATTATAGATTAGCATTAAGCTTTATGGTGAGCATAAAAAACTCTTGATATTTCAGTCAGTATTGCAACCAGAATAAAACCAGTTAGGTAATACGATCTGAGATGTAGATGAAGAGGTTGAAGTGAGGAATGTACACAAGTGTTAATGTAGTTAGAAGATTGGAGAGAGGAGAACATCAAAAACAGTTTCAAGAATGCAGCAGAGGTTTCTTGATGTGATAAAAAATATATAAATAGTCAACTTGACTTGTTGAAATTTTTCAACATTTTAAATTAGATAGAAGTTGGAAAGGTACGCAGGAAAGTTTAAACAGACACGCAACCGGACTAAAAGAAAGATGTTGAAGTCGAAAAACAGACAGATGTACAGATAGACCGACACACAGACAGTTAGGTCATTCTAATGACCTAAAGAGAAAATGAAAGAATAAACAGACGGATTGTCGTACAGGCTAATAGAGAAATAGGCTGACACATAAATGTATTGCCAGACACACAGACATACAAATAGATAGATAGATAAATGGATGGATGGATGAATATATGGACGGAAGAACGGATGGATGGACGAAGGGATGGACAGACAGACAGACGGACAAACAATATATTCTTTAGCAATAGAAAGTATAAAATTCCACAATACGAGTAGAAAGCGTATACTTCTTTACAATAAACCACTGCATGCAAAATATCAAAATCAAGAAAGTTGTACAATAAAAACCAAGTTTGTCGACCAAAAAAAAAGGAACAAGATCTAAAAAAAACACACCGTATCTCAAAGAAAAGAGATACGTTTAAAATGATTATTATGGATTTCAGTGAGGAAATCACAATCTTCAACAGATGGAAAATAGGGACGTAAGTAACTGAAACTTTTTATGTTAATAATTAAAGCTGATTGATTGAGAGGACCATCATCATTGCACTTCGTTGAGCAGCCATGTGTGCTATGATCTCTTTCTTACACAGGACGATCTCGGCTGCAGAGCACGAACTCCGTAGCACCTGGAGAGGGTCCTCGATGTAATTCAGAAGATGACGAAAATATATTTTTCAGGCAGCACTTCTCGAATTTGAACTGCCAAGGATTCTTGTATGTACGTGCTCAACATGAACACAGGACATGTTTTTTATCGTCCGTCTCCGATAGGACTAGGAACTCGACCTCACCTACATTGAGATCAGAAATCTCTGGAAAAATATCCCGATGCTCCACGAGGGATCGAACCGAGTACCTGTGTAACAAGAGATGAGCGCTAACCTCTACACCACAGTGACCAGCTAAACAACTAGAACTGCATACATTAACAACTGAAACGATGGACATCAACACCAGAATAGTACTTGAACAATTGAACAGACACCAACAACATATTAGTACTTCAACAATAGAATATTAACTCAGCCAAGTCAATGATACATATAAAATAGTAAACCAAACAAATATTGACTGTATTTGTAAACAAATGTTTGGGAGGGGGAATAACTAATTCTGGACTTGATTTAGTTTACGTTGGCTTGATCTTCTTCTTCTCTTCCACCATTTACTTCTTTATAGAACTGTGGGGGGAGGAGGACGTGGTGATCTTTTGCGTGTGCTTGTTTTAAGGCACTTTGTAAGCTGATATTCATTTTCGTAAGGCTGTTATTGTTATTGATGCCGTCGCTTCATCCTTTGCGTGGTCTTCCTCTTGCTTTGTACTCATTATACTTTTTCTGTGTAGCTTCTCTCTGTGGTAGGCGACTAGATCAAAGTACTCGAAGCAAACATATTCTTTAAGCAGATTATCAACATGTCTCAAAGAGAAATGTTACTCGGATACAGTGGATACAAAGAAAAAGGCCTACCACGCCAAAGGTGAACTTAGAGATAACAGAGGCGACGAAAGACACTATTTACGAAGCGCACAGAAAAGCCCGTTCTATACATCTCTTCTTATCTTGACACTATGAAGCAAACAGGATTGGAGACAAGAAGAAAATAATAAGTCTACAATGACTAGCTCTGGATTCTTAAAGCATAAGTGACAGCTTTTTGCAAGACACTTTTATCAACTACAGCCACTTTCAACCACTGTTGTTACATAACGAGATACAGCTGAAAACTCAAGCAAATTTGTTAAGAACTATTTTTCTGCCAACACTATGTTACCAGTGCCAAAAATGGTAATTAACAGCAGTTAATGAGCGAGAAAACGTATTGACGGAAATGGGGTGCCTTAGAAGAGCTACAGGAGTGACATTTAAGAGACAAAAGCAGAAATGAAGAAATCCGAAGAAGACTGGAAGTTAAACCGATCTTGCAATTGATAAAAGAACAACAGGTTAAATGGTTGATCTGGAATGCCTGGTATTAACTACCACAATGAGCCACACAGAAAAAAGTATAACAAATACAGAGCAGCAAGAGAAAGACCACGCAAAAGACGGAGCAACAGCATCAAGAACATCCTTAAGAAAATGAATAACAGTTTACAAAGTTCCTTAGTACAAGCACACACAAGATTACTAGATTCCCACCCAACACTTTTATAAAGACCTAAATGGTGGAAGAGAATAAGTAGCCATTTGCATGAATTCTCTCAATACTTTATAAATAGATGTAGACACCAATTATTGCTGTAAATATCATAAGTGTGAAAATGAAAGGTTTAAAAAATAAATATCAAGCAAAAGATTGAAAGATATCGCATTTATAATATCAACCAAAAAAAGAATTAAATTCAAAAACACTTGCTAGTGTCAATATTCTGCTTTTCAAAATCTCTAAAAAAAGTGTCTAACACCTACCTCACTCTTCCCTTAAAAAATATAACCACGTCACTAATGTAATCAAAATAAACTCACACAGGAGGGAACAAAAATATAAACTCACACAGGAGGGAACAAAAAACACATTATTTATTTTTAAAAGTACATTTAAACGTGACAGGTGTTGGCTCGAGTTGAACATGTTTATAGTTTGTGTTTATGTTGATGCACGGGGAACATAGAATATATGTACCGTAGATATATATATGAAGGAAAAGTGGATTGACATTCGTTTCATGTTTGTATCGATCTGATGGTGGGGTCTATGTTCTTTAGATAGTTGTCTCGTTAGATAGAGTTAGTTCATTAACTAGTTACTGGTTTATTAGTTAGTTAGCTGCCTAGTTAGTTAGTTAGTCATCTAGTTAGTTAGTTAATTACCTAACTTGTTTTTTACGGTTATTTATTCCGTTTTTTATTGGTCAGTCAGTTAACCCAATTCACTACATGTTATATGGGCAGATTAGTAGGTGCTCAGCCGTGTTCAGAAAATGCTTAACAGCATTCATGCTGATTTTTCCCGTAGTTGGTTGGTTATATACAGTTCTCTGTCACCCTACAGTGTCCCTTACTAATTCTTGATAAATGGGATGTTAGTCACTTCTATGCTGACGACCACATTTTCTACAATGGACAAGACGTCATCTTGGACAGGTTGTCCTGTAGAGAAACTTTTTTTGAAACTCATTTTCCATGTTAAATGTACTTTCTATTGGTCATTGAAAGTTAGCCTTTCAACTCGTTCATGGCAACGAAAACTGCGTTTCCATAAAAGTATACATCTAAAAAACATTGAGATTTTATTTTTAAAAAAGGGTTTAAAAGCCAAAGGATTGACTTCATTGCACCGGGTTTTACCCCATACAGCTCGGTCCCTGTCCGCAGAACTGACACACCACCTGCCGAGAGTATTGCACAAAGCACGAGCTCCGTAGCTCCAGCAACAATACTAGGGTCTCTGGAAAAAAAAATGCCCTCGTGAACAGAATGGCGCGGTCCGAACTCGAACCTACGACCTTCGACTCACAAGACAAAGGACTTAACCACTTAACCACAAAGACCCCCCAATTGAGATTTTATGCTTTCATAGATGACATTCACAAATGGTACAAACATCCTTTCTTAGCATCGCAAAACAATGCTTGAAAGTTGGATACAATAACGAGCTTAATTAGTTTGGATTCAGAAAACAGTAGCAGTGTTGACATAAGTTTTAACATTCATTCTCATGATGAAGATTGTTGTCTAAAACGTGTGGATTACTTCCACAACAATTCTGATCCTGCACTTGAACGTAAATCCCCAGTAAGTTATGTTCCCATGAAGTATAGTATATGCTTTGACAACGTATTTATTGATATGTACATATATCCCATAAATAAAGATCTAACGCCGATAGGATGACTTCATTGCACCGGATTTACAACATATGGTTCGGACTTTCTCTGCAGAAACGGCATGTCACCTGCCGATAATATTTTACAACATATGGTTCGGACTTTCTCTGCAGAAACTGCATGCCACCTGCCGAGAGTATTTTAACACATATGGTTCGGACTTTCTCTGCAGAAACGGCATGCCACCTGCCGAGAGTATTGCACAAAGCATGAACTCCGAAGTTCTGGAAAAAAATCTCAAGGTTAAAAAAAATACACCATGAACACATTGACGCGTTCGGATTCGAATCCACGACCCTCGGAACACAAGACAAAGACTGAACCACTTAGCCACAGAGACCCCATATCATGTCAAGACAAAGACTGAACCACTTAGCCACAGAGACCCCATATCATGTCAAGACAAAGACTGAACCACTTAGCCACAGAGACCCCATATCATGTCAAGACAAAGACTGAACCACTTAGCCACAGAGACCCCATATCATGTCAAGACAAAGACTGAACCACTTAGCCACAGAGACCCCATATCATGTCAAGACAAAGACTGAACCACTTAGCCACAGAGACCCCATATCATGTCAAGACAAAGACTGAACCACTTAGCCACATAGACCACATATCATGTCAAGACAAAGACTGAACCACTTAGCCACAGAGACCCCATATCATGTCAAGACAAAGACTGAACCACTTAGCCACAGAGACCACATATCATGTCAAGACAAAGACTGAACCACTTAGCCACAGATACCACATATCATGTCAAGACAAAGACTGAACCACTTAGCCACAGAGACCACATATCATGTCAAGACAAAGACTGAACCACTTAGCCACAGAGACCCCATATCATGTCAAGACAAAGACTGAACCACTTAGCCACAGAGACCACATATCATGTCAAGACAAAGACTGAACCACTTAGCCACAGAGACCCCATATCATGTCAAGACAAAGACTGAACCACTTAGCCACAGAGACCCCATATCATGTCAAGACAAAGACTGAACCACTTAGCCACAGAGACCCCATATCATGTCAAGACAAAGACTGAACCACTTAGCCACAGAGACCCCATATCATGTCAAGACAAAGACTGAACCACTTAGCCACAGAGACCCCATATGTAGTATTTATGTACACATCCACATTGAAGAGATAAAAACATATTTTTTCAAACAGGGAAAACAAATGAAGATAAATAACATAGCACATCAATTATCTATATTCAATTCTGATGTTCTCCACATGCAGTAAAGATGAGGCTTTTTGTTAGGACAATGTTTCGTAATAGAAGATACTAATCACGGATGTACTACAGCAGTTAGATGTATTTATGCTACATGCATCGGTAGAACGAAATTACGAAACATAGGATAATGTAGTATGTCAACGGACACAAATATAGTTGCTATCAGTGGCGGTTCGTGATCATTTTTGTTGGTGGCGCCGGACAAATATTTTCGGAATAATCATGGTTTAGGTTAGGATATATTTTAATGTATAAAATAATAAATACACGTTACACCTTATTTTTGGTGGGCCCGACCCCACTGGCCCTTAATGAAGATCCGCCACTGGCTGCTATGATATCAGTTATTATGTAGATTAAACCCATTATGTATACCCACTGTTTATCTCCATCTGTGAACATGAAATTCATATTTGCAGCACAGTGCTAGCATTATAAACATGACCATGATATATAACACCTGTACAAAACTATAACAGTTATACAATCACGTTTAGCTTGTGTTCTATGATGCCTGAAATTGTTGCACCGATCGAAGATCAGCTTCCTTGTTCAAAACAGGAAATGCTCAAGCTGGTTGATGCTGGGATCAATGATCTGTGTCTTTTTTTAACCCTATTGTAAACTAATTTTCGCTTTTAAAACATAAATTTCTGAAATTTTCGGATATACTAAACATTATGAAATCGAAAGCTAATATATTTTCGAATTGTAACAACTACATGATATGGGACGTACTATTTCTAATCATAAATAATTGACTCTTTTAGATACATATAGAAGAAGTTAATGATGCATGTCTCATGACTAGGTTGGGACAGAGACACCACTTCATCAGAAAACTATTGAACTGGGACGTTAATGTAAAGAGTAAAAATGTTAGGAAAACAGTTGTTAATTGTTTAACTTGTAAAGTACTTTCTAACAAAAAAGATATAAAGAGATGTAATTTACAAGTGCTTTTTTTATAACAAAATAAAACTGCAACAGTCAGTATTTTTTTTTGTAATTAATAAAGAGAGGATATTTCAACAATTTTCACAGTCTGCGACCGACAAATTACAACCACAAATATTATGTATATATGTATTAATAACTGAGCATTTATTCGTGCATATATAAGCAACATACCATCATCATGTGCCATTGTTTCTGCTGGCGTGAGCAATCATGGGTCTTCAAAGATGTATGTTCTGCGTACTGACAGTCAATTCCAATGTTGACATTTTTCGTGTCACAAAGTTAAGACTGTTCACGACAGGGAAGGGACGATAATGAACATGATAATATCATTCGCTAATAGCTGCATGTCGTGTTACTTATGTGATTCGAGACCAACTTGGGCAAAGCAGTTATACGATGTACACACGGTACGTATTTCGATTACAGGTTTCTTTATCCTGTACTCGGGGATATAAATTACAAGTACCTCAGAAGTCGGAGTACGGCTCGCCTGAATGGCAAGGGACAGTGAGGATAAGAAAAGCAAGCCTCCACGCAAAATTCGCTTAGAATTGCTATATCAGGCGCTCTGATTGTACCTGAATTTATAGCGGGAGAACGAAAAAAAAACAAGATAAGCAATACTAATCATAATATTTTCTTTCTCTGATCCTCTAGATCTCCCTTCCTTTTCCCCATCTACATGTACGCCTTTGCTTATATTTTCTTTCACCACCAAAGTAACTAGTTCTTTGAGATTTATTTTGTGTTTGGTTATCATTAGCATAGCTCACGTTGTATATAATATGTCTGCCCACTGCTAAGTGGTTCATCTTATTTATTATCTCACAATATGTTTACTGTACAGATAGTAGATATCTGACTGTTATATGTATCTTTGCTGAACTCATTTTCCCATCTGCTGGAAAGCTCCCGTCTGTTTCCCTATTTGCATAGCTGTTGTTTGCTGTCATAAAAAACGTCTGAAGAACTCTTAGATCGATGGTACCAATATTTTTGTTTCCTTTCTTGGAAACTCTGATTGCTTTTTGCGTGAAAGACTGCTTTCCTTTTCACCTGTGTCCCTTACTTTCTGTTGAAATTTACTTCGACTTCAGAGATACTTGTAATTTCATATCCAAGAACTGAATCAGAGTTTTTTTTTCCAGCTTAACCATGTACTGTGTACACATCGCATTTTTTTGAGAGAGGTGGGTGGGGGCACGCTGGCCTTGTACCCCGGAATTTCTATTGCAAGTGGTGGCTAGTGCAGCGTGGTATCAATTGCTATTGCACGTGGTGGCTAGCACAGCCTGGTATCAATTTCTATTGCACGTGGTGGCTAGTGCAGCCTGGTATCAATTTCTATTGCAAGTGGTGGCTAGTGCAGCCTGGTATCAATTTATATTCCACGTGGTGGCTAGTGCAGCCTGGTATCAATTTATATTGCAAGTGGTGGCTAGTGCAGCCTGGTATCAATTTCGCTATCGTCGACACCCTTATCAATATTTCAACTCTAGTATTTCTGAAAGGGCGGATAATTCAGTCTGTGGAATGCTTTAATGTAATCTATAAAGAATTAGAGTAGATATGTAATCTTACAATAACAAATACAAAACCAGAACGAACGTAAACAAGCAAAAAGAAATACTTGAAATAACAGATTTTCATCTGATGAGAATAAAATATTTGAAGTGGTGAATACAAATATCTAAAGTTTTAAGAAAATGCGTACTGTGATGACAGACAACATAGGTCATACTAGTACAATGTATGGGCTTTTTAGTAAGTCGACACATGGAATCTAGACAGACAATGTCCAGCATCATGATATAATGTATCTGGGATTATGAGATGTTAAGTAAGGCAATAGTGAGTGTTGATTATCTTTAAAAGAGTTGTTGGTATTCAAAATACGAAGTGCTGACCACAGCAACACGAGGTGATAACAATCATAGCATGATGTGTTGGCAATCCTAACATGGCATGTTGACAACTCTAAGAAATAAAATACATGATAGCTGAGAAGTAAACATCTGTAAAGAGATCCGCATGACAATTGTAAGGTAATTGTGATACTATGAAATGTGACAGAGAAAGTAAGAAATATGTAGTATGGTATGCACAAAGTATGTGCAGACATTATGTGTGAAAGAACTATGACAACAGATTATGAAAAAAGTGGATAATCATTGTTAATGTGTAATGTAGTTGAATCTGAAGGGCCGTACTTTGCTATGTTACAGAGAGGCGGTCGAATCAGGCGGAGCCGTAAGGGCGCATATACAGCAAAATAAAAATTACAATTGAAGGTTATTTTAAGGAAAAACATTTAAGGGGCGGCATTTTGAATACTTGCATCATACTGAGAAAATATACCGCACGGCCCTGGATATCTGTGTGTAATTTAGGTGGGAAGGTAAGATTTACAACACGTTTGATAAATTTAAAAAACGAGTTAAACATTCTTCTACTTCTTCTTCTGCATACACTCTCAGATATCAAATAAAGTAAGAGTCAGTTGATAGTTATTAGTGTTGTGAATGAACTTGTCTTGATAGGGCATTGATATTATCCACGTACATTTTCTGTGTTCTTACTATCTGTATTACTTATGTAACAGTTGTCAGTTCGCTACTTTCGCTTTGCATGTTCAGTACAAGTCATGTTCTTTTCGTTTCAGTCATATATGCTGAACATCTATGCTTAAGTCAAACTGCTTAAATCGGTAGATCGAATCAATATCTATTTTAGTGTCTTCATTCAACAGGCAGTGGCGAAGATTCGGCAGAACATCCTCCTTATCCATCTTCAACTTCCCAACAATCGATGCTGATGCAAACCTGCCCTCTCTCTCATTGCCACAAACACCCGCATGCCCAGGCAGTAGATTCACGTAAGCCCATGGAGGTTATAAACTTCTATAGACAACACCCACTCATACCGAAACATGCTATTAAAATAAATGTGCAACCATTGTTAACAGTACACGGAAAAAAAAAACTTAAAACGAAATATCATAAGGAAAGAAAGTTTACTTTGAGAATACACTCAACAATTCCGTGTATGGTCTTTAGATGTGCCACGTCATATATCAATAGTAAAACTAGACTACTAGTTTTAGGAACCACTTGTCACATCACGCACTATCAAATCTCAGTTATATAAATAGATTATTCTCATAAAGATATACAAATGACTTTTTCCATGCAACAGTTTGTATCACTAGTCTCTATATCATGTATGACTTTATACAATGGAAAATGATAGGTTTCTGGCATCGTGAATAGGCGTCTGAACTTCTATAATTGCCAGTATGACACTTACCTATTATATACTATATCTTTTCTATTCTCAATTATCACTGCTTTCTACATGCTTTCCAATATTATAGTACATGCCACCACTGATCGTGATGATGTACCATTATGCAGACTTCAATAGTTTAGCCTACCTTGCACATTATGTATAAGAGATTTCTCAACAGCTAAATATATTGCAACAATACTTTGTAATTTCGTAATCAAGTTCAAAGAATATGTTACGTTGCACTTCTAACAACTTACTTGCCAACCAAATAGACAATAACGTATATATATGTATATATATATATATAATTGGAAGATCACTGGAAGTCACATAGATGTGGTTTTACAGATGAATGCTGAAAATTCCATTGACAGCGAAGAAAACAAATGAGGAGGTTTTAAATCAGGCCTGCACACAAAGAAACCTTATCAAAAGAATAAGAATCAATCAAGGTTTTTCGGGCATATAATGGGAAGAGAAGGTTTAGAACATTTGGTGACAACAGGTAAAATTGAGGGAAGGAGAGATCGTGGAAGACAGATGGAGAAGATGTTGAAGGGCCTGAGATCATGGATCGACAAAATATCGACTTCAGAGCTGATTACATGCACCAAGCAACGAGAGTTGTAAAGAGGCATGATCGTCTACGCATGCATGAATGGCACTTGATTGATTATATATATATATATATATATATATGTATATGTATTGACTGGGTGATGCGAAAATGTTGCAGGGGCGAAACTGGCATCGATTGGGTAGAAAATAGTCAACTAGAAGATTTGGATTTTGCAGACAATATTGCTTTGTTACATATTTGGGTAGTAAAGTATCAAACAACGGAGACACGATGAAAGAAATAAACTCTCGTATTGCTATAGCAGCTAGTGCCTTCACTAAATTAACGAATATCTGGCAATCTCAAGACCTTAGTATATGCACAAAAGTTAAATTATTTAGGTCATGTGTGATTCCTGTACTGACCTACGGTTGTGAAAGTTGAAATCAACAAAGAAAATTGATAAGAAACTGGACAGCTTTGAGAATAAATGTCTACGAAAATTATTAAAAGTCAAATGGAGTGATTTCGTTTCTAACACAGTGAGAGATAACACACACCAACAACCCTTATCAAATATTATAAGGAAACGAAGGTGGAAATATTTAGGTCATGTTCTTAGATCAGACGAAAAGAGACTAAATCGACAAGTCCTTATGTGGTCACCAGTTGGGAAAAGAAAACGTGGAAGACCTAAGACCACTCTTCGAAGAACCATCCAACAAGAAAGTAAACTATTGGAATGTAAAACCATACAAGATCTGCAACTGCTAGCAAAGAACCGTATCACATGGAGATCTAAAGTCACCTTTTTCACGAAAGGAACAAACTAACTAACTAACTAACTAACTATTGCTTTGTTAAGTAATAACAAATATGCAAAGAAAAACAAACAACTTATCATCTATAGCATCAAAAGTTGGACTGCAGATAAGCAATGAAAAAACAAATATAATGAAGACGCCTATGGCAAGTAATGCAGATATCACCCTGGAATCTAAAATGATAAAAATAACAGCAAGAATGCCAGCGAGAGTTGAAAAATGACTAAATATATAGAAAGCAAGTTGAATTCATTTGAATATAGATGTCTGCGAAAAATAATGAATATAAAATGGAACGAATTCAGGAAGTGATGAAATCAGAGAAATGTCTGGTCAAACACTAGTGACAACTGTTATAAGAAAGAGAAGATGGAGATATGTTGGAAACACCTTGAGGAGAAATGATAACGAATATCAAAGCAGGCATTGAAGTGGGATGAAAATGGTTCTAGAAATAGAGGACGACCTAACGAGATCCTGAAACGAACTTTGCTGAGAGAGGCAGGAAATATAGGTCTCAGTTTCATGGAGGAGATTGAGCGAGTTGCCCAGGCTAGAGCGGTATGGAGAAATTACTTGCAGGCCCTATGTAACGTACAACGGTACGAGAGGAATTATTTTTTACATATATATATATATATATATATATATATATATATATATATATATATATATATATATAATATTTCTTTCGGCCGACCTTAGCTAAACCACTCCCCAGCGTTCGTCTTCAGGGAGAGGGTTAACTACAGTCTTCCCTAGCGTCGCATCGGGAAGGAAAGATTCCGTCGGGCTTTTACAGTCTTGCGGAGAGCAGTCAACTATAATGTGAACAATGCTTTGGCTTGGACGATGCCAGGAGAACGTTCAGGTGATTCTTTGTATCGTTATTATACTCTTTTTTTGGTCATTTGTACTGCGTATGTATTTATTTGTGACTAAAACGTTGGCCATGAGATGTGATGTACTGCGTATGTATTTTGTTGTGACTAAAACGTTGCATGCGTACGCTACACTCTACCATTTTATTCGTTTATTTTAAGAACAGATCTCATAGCATTCGTGATTGCGTCTACACTGATAAACTTAACGCACAATAGCTCTCACGTGATCTCTACTCTCATTGCCAGACCACAGAGCTGTGGTCTCTTTCCAGGGTCACCATTTCAGCTCACTGATCCTGGTGCTGTCGAGTCAACTGTATTGAATTTCGCCTGTGGCCTCACCAAAAATCCCCATATCGCACGACAATTGACATGACCGCTTCGCTTCACAGTCTCATTCATGATAAATATAAATACAAATAGATAAACCGAATTACCAACATTCAGTCAGACTTACAGACAGAGAAACAGATAGACAAACCGAATTATCAACATTCAATCAGACATACAGACAGAGACACAGATAGACAAACCGAATTATCAATATTCAATCAGACACACAGACAGAGAGACAGATTGAGTGACCAACAGATAGACAACCGAATTACCAACAGACAAAAAGAAAGACATGTAGGTAGATAGGTCTGTGCATGTATGTCTGTCTGCCAGTTTCTCTGTGTATCAATTTATGACATCAATTCCGCAGTATTTTACGTCCGACCTTCACCTCACACAATCTAGGTTTCCAGGTTCATGGCCTTGTCATTCCCATCTTTATCTCAACTCCCATGACACACAGACCATCACGCAAGACAAACACGCAATTTGAATGATGTCTTGAAAGACGAGATAGAGAAATAATAATACGTATGTAAAGTAAATCGTAAATATAGAATCATACCATGTGCTATATTGGGGCGTTTTTGTTTAGGAGGGGAGATTTGGTGTTAGGTATGTACTTTGTCTTGTCTATTGTCACGGGATGAATCACGTCGTCAACAAAATGCCAGCAGAACTTTACTTTTCAGTGCACCTGCTTCAGTGCAATGTGCTTCTCTGGTGCACAATTGAAGCTGTATCGACATGAGAGACGGTACTGGTCAAGTACCTTCCACTCCAAAGGTGGAATTGATCACGGAGTGACATGCCCATGAAGTAAGTTCATATATATATATATATATAAATATGTGTGTTTGTGAGTGTCACATGAAGGCATTCATCACATTGAGGGACATTTTAATAGATAATGCTGAAATGGAGAATGGTAGAATTCCAAGAACTGTTCCCCTTGTCAGTCAACACAGCCTAAGATGGCTGGTTTACCAGACATGGATGGATGGCGATGGGACCTCCTTGAGTATTTTACACGGGGATGAGCTGACTCCTTTCAAAAGTACGGTGTGTAGCTCCTCTTTTATTACAAAGACGTACGCAAGCGTGACTCGAAAGTGCATGTCATGAATACACAAGACAGGGACTAGCTTGTCATGGACAGATCCAGCAAGAGAGAGGCTGTGAAAACTGATCTGAGAACTGATGAAGCCAGATTAACCCTTTCGTTCTTCTGAGCCTATATATTGGCTAGCAAAATATTTAAAGATTTACACAAAGCCAGTATACAGACTAATTCAGTTTACATTGCAATATAAACACGTCCAGAGGTAAACAATAATTACTGAGTGAAAGGATTAAGACAACTTGAAACATAATTACTGAGTGAAAGGATTAAGACAACTTGAAACATAAAACGTGCTAACGAAAGTATAAATAAAATCCATCATGGGTGCTAAACTCACTTTCTCGCTCTCTGGAGACTAACAGTGTACCATAGTGGATACAACATCAGTACTAAACTTTATCAAGAAACAACAAATTAAATGGTTCGGTCACATAAGTAGATTACCAACAGACAGTGCACCTCAAAGAACAATGTTGCTTCGATACAATGGATACAAAGCAATAGGCTGACCACA
Organism: Arion vulgaris; assembly: GCA_020796225.1. NCBI lineage: Eukaryota > Metazoa > Mollusca > Gastropoda > Stylommatophora > Arionidae > Arion > Arion vulgaris. The sequence continues at coordinate 18,921,519 of CM036756.1, forward strand.
CAAAAAGTGGACCTTAAAGATAACAGAGGCTACGAAAGAACCTATTATAAAGCGCACACAATGGCTGGTTCTAGAAATCTCTTCTTATTCCAACGGTGTGAGGCAAAACTAGATGGAAGAAAGGAAGATTATATATATATCTAATCACATAAAAAGACATTCCTAGCGCACTTGAGCTAAACAGTCACATACTCAGAATCACCAGAAGTGACAGGGTAACGAACAACGAGGTTTATGGCACACTTAGATTTCTACCGTGGCTATACTCTTGCGTTAACGCAACTGAAGATATTTGAATCATCTGTATAGGATGAATGAAGGTTATATTCCTAATGACATCGTATATTGAGAGTTAGCTTCTAACAAAAGAACTGCATCTCACCATATTAATTTATTTGAAATGCTATATAAACATTTGAACAGCAATATAATTTATTTAGAATTCTATATAATTTACATCATGTCCTTCAGTATAGCAAAACCTTTTATATTTTCAGCAGCGTACCAGGAAATAGGGTCTTCATTTCAACATTACGCTCACATTCAGACATTGGAATCCTATTGAATCTGTTTAACGAACGATGATGAGATCAGATCGCATGCTTCGACAGAGAGAGTGAGACGTTATTGACTTTATAATCACGAATTTTTCAAATAGTTTTGATTTCGTTACTTCCTGATGTTGCCAGGAAGTCAGACAGAGGCGTATTAGAAAGCAGACACGTTGATGATAAAGAAGAGAACTCATATCAGAAAATAACGTAGCCAATTAGAAAGGACAGATGATCATGGCTAGACACCTCAGGAAAATGAATGAATTTAATAACATCAGAGCCAATTAATACAGTGTTATTTCTCTGATTATGTAACTCATTCGACAGATTACTTCGCGTAAACAGAAGCAAAAGATTGTGTGATTAATTTAGTATTACGATTTATATGGCTTGATATTCTGTAACATCTTATTTACATCTTACTATGGATTCTTACGTTAAAGAATCCGTTTTACAAACGCGGTATTTATGTGAGAAAACAGTGTTAGATAATTATTTAACTTTGAACAATGCTGTGCCTGTGTGGTGTCGAAGCCCGCAAGGGGAACAAAGAATAGTAACACTGCCTCCTACAATACATTTCGTAAGAGGCGGCTGATGTATGTCCTAGGGATGCTACCCTAGTAAATGTAAAGCAGCGCAGACAACGGATGTGCTGGCCTACTTGTAGACGCATAACTGGCACAACGTAAATCGCCCTTAGGCTCAGATCACATATAAATCACACAGAGTGATTGACAAGTGGTCGATATGGAGCGCTCGAAGAAGAAGAAGAAGAATGTTGTTAAAGTCACGCGGGTAGATTTTGCATCTCAGCGGTTCTCTGGTAACTGAGGCTGAGTTAACATGTGAGCAGCTTGCAGTGAGAGAAATGTCTCTCAAATTGTACATTTGGGTTCCAGATAACTAGTGATCTCTCACTGTGCTACCAACACTATCATTGTGCTACCAACACTGTCATTGTGCTACCAACACTGTCACTGTGCTACCAACACTATCATTGTGCTACCAACACTGTCATTGTGCTAACAACACTATCACTAAGCTACCAACATTATCACTGTGTTTCCAATATTATCACTGTGTTTCCAACACTATCATTGTGCTACCAACACTGTCATTGTGCTAACAACACTATCACTAAGCTAACAACACTATCACTAAGCTACCAATATTATCACTGTGTTTCCAACACTATCATTGTGCTACCAACACTATCATTGTGCTACCAACACTATCATTGTGCTACCAATACTGTCACTGTGTTACCAACACTGTCACTGTGCTACCAACACTATCATTGTGCTACCAACACTGTCATTGTGCTAACAACACTATCACTAAGCTACCAACATTATCACTGTGCTACCAACATTATCACTGTGTTTCCAACACTATCATTGTGCTACCAACACTATCATTGTGCTACCAACACTATCATTGTGATACCAGCACTATCACTGTGTTACCAACACTATCATTGTGCTACCAACATTATCAATGTGTTACCAACACTATCATTGTGCTACCAACACTATCATTGTGCTACCAGCACTATCATTGTGCTACCAACACTATCATTGTGCTACCAGCACTATCATTGTGCTACCAACACTATCACTGTGTTACCAACACTATCACTGTGCTAACAACACTATCACTAAGCTACCAACACTATCATTGTGCTACCAACACTATCATTGTGCTACCAACACTATCACTAAGCTACCAACACTATCATTGTGCTACCAACACTATCGTTGTGCTACCAACACTGTCATTGTGCTACCAACACTATTATTGTGCTACCAACATTATCATTGTGCTACCAACACTATCATTGTGCTACCAACACTAACACTGAGCTACCATCATTATAACTGTGCTACCAACACTATCACTGAGCTATCAACAATACCACTGTGCTACCATGACTATCACACTATCACTGTACTTTCACGACTACACTGAGCTACTAAACACTATTACTGTACTATCACGACTACACTGAGCTACTAAACACTATTACTGAACTATCACGACTACACTGAGCTACTAAACACTATCACTGAACTTCCAACACTATCACTGTACTACCAATGTTCATCTAGTGTTCATCTAGTGTTCGTGACAAGCATAGTGTTATAAAAGATTTCAACATGACAGTAAAATACAAAATCAATATTTGTACAGGAAGATCTTTATCAGAATTGTACACAAAATAACAAGACACAAGAAACAGTCAGCTAGAAGAGTTGTTACAGGAAAGAACTGAGAAAAAAAATAACATAAGAGAGAACATGAATAACGGAAACTGGTTATTGATTATTCGTTACTTTACTGAAGTCATAGCACTCTGGGAAGACCCATATATGTTTAGTTTCTCCCAGCAGATGTCAAAGGCTATGCATACTGATTGTTACTGTGTCTTACTGGTTAAACACATTTCTCATATTGCCCTCGGCACTAAGGTTCTGCTTGTACAACGTGTAATTCCAAACACCTTAAATCGTTGGATATATTTGAGTGTTTTCATCCAACATGCGGACGTCAAGAAATCGAAGAACATTCCCACTAACCATCTTCAACTTCTTGACGGTCGATGTTGTTGATACACGCATGACCAATCTCCTATTTCTGTACCACCCCCTCTCCCAAGCGCGCCCCCATCCCTTCTTGCACAAGACAGTAGATCTACGTAAGCATCTGGAGGTTGGAAACCTCAAAACACGACAATAACTCACATAATAAACTAACAATAATTTTGAACCGTTCAAAGCATCGACTAAGGGTCGGACACAGCAATGTCCCAGGTAAACAAAGTCACTGAGTCACTAGAAGGCGGTTGTAACTGCCACATCCCCTCCAAACTCATCTTTGTAAATATGAAATGAAAGAGAAAAATCTCGAGGAAAGTTAGAGGGTGAGAAATTAACACAATAGATGAGGTGGTATGTATGGTTCACATCTGATTAAAGAAAATATGCACCGAAAAATTCAACACTAACGGTGATTAATAATTTTATTTAGCTATATATATGTGTGGTTAAGTTGAATTTATACATGTGTAGTTCCCCGCACACATTACCTCTTAGTTACCTTTCACAACATGTGAGATGAGACATTGCTTTTATTTTTTGCTGCCCAGAAACCACACACGAACTAGAGTAGAGGCAACATCTTAAACACTTCACTCTAAAAATAGAGAACGATCTAAATATATCTTTGATTATCAGCATAGATACTACACAAGTTGTTCCATCACTCAAAACACATTGACATCTATCCCCATCTAATTAATTTATTTACCTAATCTTAATTCATGTTTCTTGATTTTGTTGCTAAGTGTTTTTCGGAATCTATTGCTGGATCATATGATATCCAACAGGTACAAATCTTCGTCAACGTTTCTTATTTATTTATCTGTATTTAATTCTATATGTTTTTTTCGATCCAGAAGCACTTGAGTTTTCAGCTTGCTCGTTGTCATGGACATCGTAGCCCTTCGGTTCGGTGCCACGAACACCGTAAATGTGGCTTTCTGCCAGCCCGTGGAGTTGAACCGCACTCACAGGGAGCATGTCACCCGTCGTCCAACGCGCTACGAACACGCTGGGCAGGCGGGCGTTTACTTCTATTAAGTGATCTTTCTTTAATCGAGACGATAGTTTCATTTGTTGTTTGAGAATTTAAGTACTCATCATCATCAAATAGATTGTTCTGAGCAGAACTTTGCCACCCCAACAGTCCTTCGCAATTTATCTCTCTCTCATATGCCAGATGTTCCGCCTCTGCAGCCGTCATACTCAAACCATCAATTTCAACCTGAATTCATCTTCTCCGTGGTCTTCCCCTTCTCCTCTCTCTCGGTATGCTTTTTTCCATGCTGGTCTTCTCCAGCCCCTCGTGTCTTTTTATTAGCAATTATTGATTAGCAATTAAAAACAAATCATTGAAACTTAAATGATTGATTGAATTGAATAATCGCGCTAATATGAAAGCAACAACATGTCTTTTACGAACTTACAGCAGACTGTTTATAATCGCGCTAATATGAAAGCAACAACATGTCTTTGACAAACTTACAGCAAACTGTTTATAATCGCGCTAATATGAAAGCAACAACATGTCTTTGACAAACTTACAGCAAACTGTTTATAATCGCGCTAATATGAAAGCAACAACATGTCTTTTACGAACTTACAGCAGACTGTTTTTCAGTGCTTTGTCAAATCAAATGACAGGGCCGTGCCGTGCTATGATACAGAGAAACGGCCGCAACAGGCGTAACCGTAAGGGGGCGGCATAAGCATCGAAATCAAGATCACAAGTGAAGGTTATTTTAAAGAAAAAAATTTAAGGTGCGGCATTTCGAAGACTTGCATCATACTGAGAAAATATACCGCAAGGCCCTGCCAACTTACATCACATTTCTTATTTTGCTTTTCGTGAACTGCTACCATGTATGTAAGTAACATCGACTGTTATATGTCAAATTTGTATCGGTTGCTTTGTAACAACAGAGACAGCTTTAAATGTACAGACAATATTGACAGCATTAGAGTTCCAAACTTCATGCGATTTGCACTAGATACAAATATTTTAAGACAGTCATGCAATCCATAAAATAACAACAGATTAAATGGACACCTGACAAGAATACCCTGGTATTGCCTACCACAGACAGGCACACATAAAAGAAAAAACATAACGAGTACAGAACGAGAAAACGACCATGCAAAAGATGGAGTGATGGCATCAGAAACAGCATTAACCCTTTCGCTACTACATACTTTCTGAAGACTGAGCTAAAAATAGCTACTCTTTGTTTCTATGCCACAAACGTGAATGTACGCCTATAGCAGTGACAGCAGCAATGTATAACGTGTTAACACGTCTTCTTTAGCCCACAGAGGAGAGATAATAACAGACGTGTTAATGCGTCTTTAGAAGTGAATGGAAAAACGTATATATACCTCCTTAGCAGCTAAAGGGTTCAGAAAATGAATACCAGCTTACAAAGTGCATTAGGACAAGCACACACAAGATTACTACATTTACAACCCAACACTTCGATAAAGAAGTAAATGGTGGAAGTGAAGACAAAGACAAATAATTTGAAACAAACAAATATTCAGGGCTGGGATAGACGGATATAATCGTTCATGAAAATGGTATCTTGATATAAATATAGTTAACAGCAACGACATTTACCGTTCAGAACATTAACGTGAGTACTGGTGACATCCTTGTTACTGGTTCTACATACGTAAACGCCTTGGTCTGTGAGTCGAGCATGCTTGATTTCTAAAGTGCTCACGATAGTTCCAGTATTGATAGACACGTACTTGTGAATCTGCATCCCACGACTGACGTCTGTTGTGAGAGTGTTACCAGCTCTGTAGACACAACAGTTTACTTTACATTAATTGTAAGACATATACATATATATATATATATACAGTGGCGGCGCGTGATCATTTTTGTTGGTGAGGCCAGACATTTTTTTCCGGATAATTCATGGTTTTTGGTTGATATATTTTAATTTATAAAATAATAAATACACGTTATACATTATTTTTGTGGGCCCCACTGGCCCTTAATGACGAGCCGCCACTGTATATATATATATATATATATATATATATATATATATATATATATATATATATATATATATATCATATATATTGACATAAGAAAGTCACTCATGGAGAATAAATAAATTGATACCAAAATCTGTAGGCTACACAGAAATATGGATTACAGAAAAATACTATGAGGAATGTAGACTGCTAAAAAGATTAGCGTTGGTATACTGAAAGAGGTCAGTGCACAGTGAAAACACGTTATCATCACAAGAAAGAGGAAATCATATGTTTATGACTTGTGTAAAAGAAAGGACAGTGTATAGCAGATAGCGACAACTGGAATAATTAATGGTGAACGAAACAGAGGTTGTCAACAAGTGAAGATTCATGACGAGCTTAGCTTCAGGATACAGGAATGAGTCAACAAACAAATATACATTTAAATATTTGTATATATATATATATATATATCAAGTGCCATACCTGCCGGTGGCCGGCGTGATGCTGACCACATCACCCATCGTGTGCCGACGGGCAATGAAAAATACAGGCCTAACACTGTATTGACCTATATACCACGAGGTATGAAAGGGTTCCTTTACTTTTTTTATACCTGCCGGCGCAGGCGATCCTGTATCTTCACAGCACACTCTCTATCTTTTCTCTCTCTCTCTATACCAGAAGCAGTTAATCACTTCTGAAGGGGATCTATTGTTAAACTACGCTGTCAGTCCATCCAACATCTTCTACCCTTGTCTTCCACGACTTCTCCTTACCTCTATTTTCCCCATTGTAACAAAATGTTCTAAACCTTCTCTTCTTATTATATATACATACCATATGTGTGTTTGTATGTGATGTGTACATGTATACATGTGTGTGTATGTGTACGTATAAGCAGGTGAGTTCGTGTGCACATACTATGTATATGTGCGAGTTTAGCCCGTACCAATAGTTTACTGTTATTTAAGATCACCTGATCTGGACACCTCTCATTAAGATGCTAACTTTATATTTTAAAAATGTACTAATAAAGAGATCTCATGAAGATTGGCAATAGCAATCAAGAATTTAAACACTGTTATTTATGAACTTAAATATGTGGCAAAGGACCAGCAAAATATTAAAATTAAAAATACTGAAAACATGCATTTTTCCAGTGGCTACTTATTGTTGCGAATCATGGACCATAACACAAACTACAATAACGAAAATCCAGTCCTTCGAAACGAAATGCTACAGAAACATTCTACGAATACTATGGGCAGAAAAAAGACAGAACACTGATGTACTGAAAGAACTGAATGTTAAAGATAATTGGCTGATAAACAATATACTATACAGAAAAATTAGCTACTTTGGTCACATCATGCGTCACGACGGCCTGGAGAGAACAATATTAGAGGGCATGGTCCCAGGACGCAGAGACAGACCAAGAAGAAGATGGCTACAAGATATTAAAGAAACCATGAATATGATCATCAGTGAAGTGGGTGAACTGACTAGAGACAGAGTGAATTTCAGATTCGCTGCAAAGAGAGCAACGTCCTATAAAGAATGCGCACCTTGATGATGATGTCTAATAAACCGCTTAGCACTTGATGTCGTAGTAGTGTGAAGTTGTAGGAACCTCCCATTTCTGCTACTTAGAATGTGGAGATGTGGTTGCCACTTCGTAACTGTTATTTGACAAATTCAGTGTCAATTATTTTCCTCCAAGTATTTCCTTTGACTAACTCAAGAGGTTGGCATATCCTCTCTTCATATCTTACTCTTGTTTAAATTAACGTACCACTTATTTTCCGTCACAACTTTGTTTACCGTAAAGAACAATTTATTTTCCTTCATAACTCTTGCTTGACTAACTTAAAAAGTCACTAATCTGTCTTCATTTATCTTCCATTTATTTTCCTGTATAACTGTTTCATGTTCATCTCAAAGCAGTATGTACTCGTATCTTCATTCATAAGTCGTGTTTGTTTAACTCAAAGAACCATGCATCTTCATTCATGTATCTTGCTTATTTAACTCAAAGCACCATTGTTCTTCCTTCATAACTCTTGCTTGTCTGACTCAAAGAATCCATTATTTCTCTTCATAACTTACCTTTAACTCAAAGAAGCACGTACCTTACCTCCTAACTTTCCCTTGACTAACTTTCAGAATGACTTATTTTCTTTTATAACTTACCTTTAATTCAAGGAGACGCAAGCCTTTCTTGACAAATTTCCTTTCATTAACTCAAAGAACCCCTTTTCTTTGATCACAGCATTGTCTTTAATTTCCTCAGAGTGCCACTTATCTACTTATATCTAAAACAACTAGAGTGTGTCTAATCCGGCGAAAGACGCATTCTCTTTCAACTGAACACACACTTACAAATCTAGTTCACGCTAACACATGTTCTATTATTTCTTTTTTATAACCCAAACAGCACATCATCTACATCTTTCATCAATAGTGTTTACTACTATTCTTTCACCAATAGAAAAATGTGAATTATTTCTATCATCCCATTACTATCTTCTACGTATATTCCTATACGACCACTTCTGTTTTTAATTGCAGAGTTTGGGTTCTAAAGTTGTACACTTTTAATTTTATTTTCAGAATGTACACGATGGTGAGCTTATAAAAAAGTCAAAGATTTAAGTTATTTGTTTATTGAGTGGTTTATGATTATTTATGATATGTACATCTTCACGGTTAACATGTCCCTGCCATTTCGCTTTCAGTATATTGTTTTTTATGTGTGTTTTTGGATATAACTGCTACAGAAGAGCTCTCCTTATACATGGACAGATAAGAAAACAATGTGTATATATAGAGAGATAGAAATATATATATAAATAACTCGCAATAAAAGAAAAAAAATTACGTATTCTTTAAATAGAAATGAGAACGTTGAAGTATTTTAGACACATAAAATACCTATAGAGAAGACACGTATAGTGGAAGGAATGCCTGCAAAATGTAAAAGATGGTTTCAGGATGAAATAGAATATTTCAACATGACGGCAACAGTAACAGGATATTTAACCCTTGTAAGAGATAAATTACGAAAGACTGTTAGGATGACAAATTTCTGATCAGAACAATTTATTGAATGATGATGTTGTTCTGCATGTTTCATTAGATTGATTGTAAAGCTATAACAACTAAACTGTCTAGTTCAGCGTTTCACAAAATGGGCGGTACCGCATCCCCCCAACCAGTGGATGCTGAAACGTTCTATGGCGGGCGATAGTGGGTTCAGAAGAATTTAGGGGGTATTCAGGCGATTAGGGGTCGGTGGCTTCTTAAAAAAAATTAATAATATATTTTTTTAAATAATTTATTTTCGTGATTTTACGATGAATAATTATTTAAAATTTGAATTCTGCATTTAAATTCATCTTATACCCGTCTTATTATACGATCCATTTTTTTATCAATTTTCTATTTCATGCATATAATCATTTAAAATGTGACCATGTATGACAGAAATGTGAGCGTCTGTAGCTCAAGTGATAGTGAGCTGGATCACAAACCCAAGCGTACCTGGTTCAAACACCACGGTGGGCAAGTTTGGAAGCAAATTCGTTAGCGTGGGATTTTCACAAAAGGTAAAAATAGACCTCACTGTTCAGAAAGCAATGGCAAACTACTGAACGTTTAAGTGGTGCCTAGAAAATCAACGACTCGTTCACTGTGGTTGATGGCTACGTCCTGTAAAGGATATGGTAAACACGTAAAAACAAAGGCTGCAGTCTCCACCCTTTTTCGGTAAAGGATATGCCACGATTTTCATTTCAGGACAGAAATATATATCAATTTTCTATGTCAAAGACAAAATAGAGCATGTGGGGGTGGGGGGCGTTGGTAAAATGTGATAATGTGGAGGGGCGTTACAAAGTTTAAGTTGTGCAAAGTGGGCGGAGGGCGAAAAATTGTAGGAATCTATGGTCTAGTTCATAATAAAAAATATGATAGCAAATATTACTCCCCACAAGATTCTACTATGGACTCTTCAGCTCTGTCCTTGAAACTCCAACTTTTCTAACTTCACATTCTACTGGTAGTCCTTTGCCACCCACTTCTACTCTTCTCGTGTGTAAAGTGCATACTTCGGTATGTTGTGCGGTTGTTTTCTGAGTATGTGTCCAATCCATCGCCACTTTCTCTCCATGACCTCAAACTGGATTTATTTCTGACCTGTTCTCTTCCACAACTCTCTTTCTGCTACCACTTCTTGTCATCTGTGTATGAGGGTAAGACATCTATAGATGAATTCTTGAGGTTTGTATGTCATTATTATTGTTTACATGATCGTCTGAAAGTCATGAGATAGACATATTTACAAGTCTAAACTTATTTGAAAAGTTAATTGCATATCCTTTACAAGACTTTGCGAATCAACCCCAGCTTTTTAACGCTGTTTGTGATTTTTCTAGGCAGTATTACGTTCAGTAGTTTGCCATTACTTTCTGAACGGGTGGTGCCATCGTCTTTTTGTAAAAATTCCACGCGAAGCAATTTGCAATTAAACTGTCCCCAGCGTGATTCGAACTCATAAAGACGGGGTTAATAGATCGAGTCACTATCCGCTAAGCCACAGACTCCACCCTAAACTAATTTACCAAGAAAACAATGTTGAGTTTTATATTGGATAGAAAGAGTTCAAAGTAAGTATGGGGTCTTGCTTCTTATATTAATGTGGCGTCTGTGGCTTAGGGGTTAGTGACTCGGTCTATTAACCCCAACGTTCTGAGTTCGAATCACACTGCGGACAGTTTGGTTGCAAATTGTTTCTTTGGGAACGCAAAGAAGATATTAATGAAATTTGATTAGTAATGATACTGTGAGAGTATTGAGGAGCGTCTGACCGAACCGATTAGTGCGCGGGCTCCCATTCGACAGACCCGAGTTTAATCCCTAGTATGGTCACTGATTTCTTTTTTTCTATCTGAGATATATAGAAAAAATCTTAACCTGAACAGTTTAGCGGTTACTGCACTAGTTATGAGATAGTTAAATTAGTCAGGCTCCTGTTCTCCCGCCTCCTGTTCTACACTGTCATAAAAAGCAGTATTATAAGTATAAAATACATGGTTTTGGGGTTTTTTTTTATGTGCTGACGTTTCGCTAATTATTTCTGAGAAACTGAACATATTTTATGACCATTTGATTTTACAATAAAATGTGCCATACTACGTATAATAATGTGGATTTTATTCTGTTATTGAAGATATTTTTTTTCAGATACAAAAGCACTTGAGTTTTTCAGCTCTTCTGCTCAGTGCCATAGTACTTCGACATCGTAACCCTTCGGTTCGGTGTCACGAGCACCGTAAATTTGAAGAACCTGTGGCTTTTCTGCCAGGCCGCGAAATTGAACCTGAACTCAAAGAGGGCTTGTCACCCGTTGTCCAACGCGCTACGAACACGATGGGCAGGCGGGCCTGTTATTGAAGTAAAGAATATCACTTCCATGATGTGATTGTTTTTTAATGTGAATAATTTTGCCTTCAAAAATATTTACAATTTTTAAAAAACATGCCTATTGTTTAATAAAAACAGCTGAAAACTAATGGATCGTTGTGTAGTTCTTTGACAATGCTCACGCACTGTTGAGTCTCATGGATAGTTTGTTTCGCTCAGTAGTTACCTGTCAAAACTAACATAAAATATCGGACCGCATGGGCGCTTCGTTACGCGGCTTAGTTCCATGGAAATTCTCTCGTCATGTCGGATTTCACAGGTGCCTCATCCCAATCTATAGTTCGCTGGCAATATTCATCTAATGGGGTATGTCATTAGTCCTTTGTCTTACAGCTCTACCTTTCATATTGAATTCATAAGGCCAACTTCGATCTAGAGCAAGCACCGAGCACAGAGCACGTTCTCCCATCTTACACGGCGATTCGTACTTTAACAGAAGAAAACAAATCTACACACAAAAAGCAGTTAACATTATGTTTATTGTTATAATAAAGATTCTAAGAAAGTAAAACTACCGCGGCCAAACAAGAAATGCAAATTGTCTAGTCTGAATAATACATTGTGACTAAAGAAGTTACTTACCTGAACCAGTCTATGTCTTCTGGCGGATATTCCCGACTTGTAGCATTGCACGACAAAAATATGCGATCTCCTTCATCCACATAATTATCACCAGATATCTGTATATCTGAAGAAAACAAAAGTTGCAACCATCTTTTACATCTTAGACAACACAAACATAATAAACTAAGAAGCTTGTATGTGCAAGGAGTTCAGTTTGAATATGTGATAGTAATCACAGCAAAGAATATTAGAGCGGAAAGAAAATGTTTAACAAGATCAACAGCACAAAACAGATAATCTTCATACAATACTCGAGACATTTAGTCAGTAAAATGTTGTATCGACAACGCTTACTAATCAACTACATCACTCTTCAGTCGCGTCCGAGTGGTTACCTGGGCCCAAATTTGGGGTGTAAAGAATAGAACCACTGTTACCTGCCACGCAAGTCGTAAGAGACGACTATGGAGGTTTGGCTGGAATCGAATGCACGTGTCCGCTAGGGAATGCTAACCGAAACAAATGCTTGCAGAAAACGGATACACCAGGTCGTAATGCGTATAACATAGTGCAACGACCCCTCACAATGAGGAATGGGATAACGGATTCTACGGCCGCCAATCTGCCTCGGAGATTTAGCCACGCAATAAGAATGTCGGACCCACCATCATGAGGGTGGCCAAAACTTACTGCGGGAAGAGGTCGGCACAAACGGGAAGCAGAAATCATAGGAATTATATCCTACAGAACTGGCCACAGTATGCAGACTTGAGAAGAAAGAGGTGGCCCACTTACACTAGCGTTTAAGACAAACTGTATGGCGTGGTTGATAATCTGAGGCAGACGACTGCCTTTATTAGAGAATCAGAAATCCCAATCTAGTGAGAACGCAGAAGAAGAAGAACTCTTCAGTCGTTAATAACAGCACATTAGAAAAGTTATCCGTGGAGATTCGCGATTCTATTTCGATTTCGACACCAAACCAACAAAGATTACTATAATAGACACTTCTGCATAATTTGTTTCTACTGAGGAAACGCTCTTTATGAGACGGAGATATGCACATATGCTTGTCTCGATTCCAAAACAAGATAGCACATGTTTCACATACACCGTCGTGTGTTCTAATTTTATTTCTAATTTATATGTCTACTGCTTCATATCTGATTAACGTATTAGTTGAATGTTTTGTTAGCATGTGTTGCTATCCCATCATTAAGGAAGATCGAATGAAACTTATATTGTTGTTGTTTTCGCACTTGATGATTTTATCCTTTCTCATGTAAAACTGCTCTTGTCTACATTACCGTCAAAAATGGATTGCCTTTACATAGAATATAATAAACTGTGCAAGTTGGCATAATTGTCTATTATTTTACTTGATGGTCAGAGACTGCAAGCGAATACAAATTTGCGAAAAAACATCATTCAATGTTAACCCGCCCTGTTGATATAAATGAGAGCAAGGATTGTGAACAAAGATTCGTATGTACAGTTGTACAGAATTAATCATGATGTTGACACTGAAGCAAAAACATTCAGTATAACAAGCTGGAATTGATCTTTCAAATAAATATGATTATCAGAAATACATTAGAAACTAAACCATCCAACGATGACTACCACACACTCGACAGACAAGGACAGACTATCATCTTCCGACTCAGGATAGGTCATAACAGACTGAACAAACACCTACACAGACACCTACATTGTCCCCATCCCCTCTGTGCCCCTGGGGCACCGCTGAACAAACCACAGAACATGTCCTGCAAGACTGTCCCCTGTATGTCCTCCCTGGAAAGGAATGCTGACCCTACAACACAACACTACATTCAAAACTACATGGCACCAGAGATGAGCTTCAGACAACAGTCGACTTCATCATAAGAACGCGTCTAACGGTATAATCATCCAAATAGCGATCGCAAAGAAGAATAAGATCAAGATTATTATAATCTCCCGCGTTTAATCTAAAGTAGTAATCATCTTTCAAATTTAAGATTAAAAAAACCCACAATTTAAACACAATTTTATTATTTATTAAAAACCTATGTCAACTCTAGCATCAAGAGAATACCAACGTTTTGTTGTTTATGATCCAAACTTGGACTCACTAATTTATCCATTGGTGTTCCCATAAGAGAATACTTAAAACTGAGATCCCTTGCTCACAAGCATCAACAATATCAGTGACGAAATAAAAAGAGGAGATAAAAGTGATTAGGAAATACATTAAGAATGCAAAATACCAGACACCCACATGTGGCTTTGAAATTTAACCCACGAGGTAGGAGCTCCTAGGGGACGACATAGAGAGAGACATGCAAACGAACTTAGACACAGAGAGAGAGAGAAGAGGCGGGAAATACCTGGAATTAACCATTCTAGCTTGCTCAAGACAGATCTTGTTGAATGAAATGTGTTGATGTCATGCTTCAATGGGAATTGAAAAAAGAAGACAAAATCCCATCAGTTCAAACTGAATAAAATATAAATATATGATATTGTAACAATCCATTAATGATGAAAGAAATCGTATTGACTACGAAGAAGACAAAATGAAGTTGGAGTAAGACTCGTCTAAATGGCGAAGAATACTGGTGATGGGGAAAACACGCTTCAAACAAAAATCAGGGGTGACATATTAAGCGAAATGACTACGCCTGAATTCACAGCAGGCGAACTAAAAAAAAAAACTGCGAAGAACAAAGGAACTCGCGAAACTCAAATGCAGTTTTTTGTGACCGATACTTTGCCTTTGAAGATTAATTTCATGCCATCTCGAGATCAGGACAATTTTTCAATCAATTTTTAGTGAAACGTTACATACGACTGGAAGCAAACAGACTGAAACTTCACAAATGAAATCAATTTTAATTGCTAGTGGATCAATACCACAACAAAATCAATCAAGTTAACTAGGAGGCTCCCTCAGATGATTTATTACCTGGAGTACCTGTTAACCTAACTTGAATAATTGTAATGTAGTCGATAACCGTGCAACACAACTACATGAAAATGCAATGGCCACCATCGGAAAAGTTGAAAACATGACTTGTTTATTAGCAGTAATTTCAACTCAAATTAAAAATTCTGCACAATAAATATATTTCATGGATAACACATAACAGATCGTCCGAGCTTAATTAATAGAGTTTTGATCTTAAAGTAAAGACATTTTATTATCGACCTTATCTCTGTAGCGTAAAGGTACTACGTGACTCGCCTTTTAGTCCATAGATACTCGGTTCGCTACCATGTGGAGCCATCGATAAATGTTCAAAGAGATCATTGATCTCAGTGTACGTGAGATCAAGCTCTAAGTCCTACCAGAGACGGAAGGTAAAACGTAGGTCATGTGTTCCTGTTGAGCGCGTAAAAGGTAAAAGAACCCGTGTCAATTCAAAATCGAGAAGAACAGGTTGGAAAACCACTGCTCTGGAAAACCGAGAAGAACATGTTGGAAAACCATTGCTCTGGAAACTCGAGAAGAACAGGTTGGAAAATCACTGCTCTGGAAAACCGAGAAGAACAAGTTGGAAAACCACTGCTCTGGAAAACCGAGAAGAACTGGTTGGAAAACCACTGCTCTTGAAAAGCTCATTAGACAATTTTAAAATTACAAAATCTTACAACATATTGTTACCATCTTCTAAATTATATCGGGGACTGTCGCCGGTGCAACGGAGTTCGTGCACTGCGGCTCAGATCTTTCTGTGTAAGAAAGGGATCGGAGCATACATGGTTACTCGCCGAAGTGCAATGATTATATTCACATTAATCAATGAATCAACGCAAAAATAGGTTTCGAGCAGTCATTGCAATGTTATATGTGACTGAATTTAAGACGAGGTCAATCCAGCAGTCATTGCAATGTTATATGTGACTGAATTCAAGACGAGGTCAATCGAGCAGTCATTGCAATGTTATATGTGACTGAATTCAAGACGAGGTCAATCGAGCAGTCATTGCAATGGTATAAGTGACTGAATTCAAGACGAGGTCAATCGAGCAGTCATTGCAATGGTATAAGTGACTGAATTCAAGACGAGGTCAATCGAACAGTCATTGCAATGGTATACGTGACTGAATTCAAGACGAGGTCAATCGAGCAGTTAATGCAATGGTATAAGTGACTGAATTCAAGACGAGGTGTTTACAACAGGATTACATTTTTCTCATTTTAGAACAAACAGGAGAATTTGGTGATACTGTAGAATTACATCACGTAATATCGGCTCAGATATTTTATATATGAATCCACAACAGGCTGCTAGAATTAGTGACCACACAAATGATCCCTGACCCCTGAGGTCAAGAAAACAGGAACTATACAAACATTGATGGTAATAAATGTACCAAATAATTCCCTAAATGGATCCTAGACACTACCCAGACTAATGTCAATTGTCATTGTTTATACAAGAGGACTATGTGTATATGTCTATAGACGGAATAAAAGCAAACCCATTTATTTGTTGTTGCATACAATCGCAGTCTACCTTTCAAGTATTAGTGTTGAAGTTGACATGAAAATCTGTACCACTGTCCCTATTGTTGAAGTAATATTCCAGTACGTTTTTAAATGTCCCATTTAGATACATTAGGATAATCAAGAAAGGAATAGTCTATAACTGCACTGTTTAACGTGGTGCACGTGGGTACCATGACGCCGTATAATACATTCATGGCGTCCTATTTCATTCATTTTGCTTAAAGTTTAACTAGAATTTCAAGAAAATAAATGTATTTTTAAATAATAGTATGATTCAGTTTTGTCTTAAGCACAATGTTTTAAAACATTATACTTATAGTCAGAATTAAGTTTCCATCATCTTTTATTATTATTCATGTTAATATTAATCAGTGGCGGCTCGTGATCATTTTTGTTGGTTGGGCCAGACAGATATTTTCGGAAAAATCATGTTTTCAGTTAGGATATATTTTAATGTATAAAATAATAAATACACGTTACACTTTAATTTTGGTGGGGCCCAGTCCCACTGCCCTTAATGACGAGCCGACACTGATATTAATATTACGTTATTATTGTTTTTATTATTATTAGTATTATTATTGCGATTGGCTAATAAACAACAATACTATACAGAAACATTGGTTACTTTGGTCACATCAAGCGTCACGATGGCCTGGAGATAACAATATTAGAGTGCAGGGTCCCAGGATGCAGAAGCAAAGGCAGACCAAGAAGATGATGGCCACAAGATATTAAAGAAACCATGAATATGACCATCGACGATGTGGGTGAACTGGCAAGAGACAGAGTGAATTTCAGATGCGTTGCAAAGAGAGCGACGTCCTATAAAGGATAAGTACCTTGATGATGAAGGGCTGGAGATGACCATCATGGAAGGAGGCATACCGGCAAAGAGAAGAAGAGGAAGACCACGCATAAGATGGATTCAGGATATAACTGATGGTTTTAACATGACGGCTGTAGAGGCAGGACATCTGGCCTATGAGAGAGAGAAATTCCGGAGGACTGTTGGGGTGGCAAAGTTCTGCACAGGACAAGCTATTTGATGATGATGATGACCTTGATGATGACCTTGATGATGAGGATTATTGCAATTATCATATGGCACCCATGTCTCTACAGTGATTAGTCAGATTCACACTAATATATCAAACAATTGTATAGCATTGACCTACAACTTATTGAGTTGCAAACTTTGATTAAATCTCAATACATGAGTGTTACCGATTGATGTACACTAGCTATTGCATCAACTAAATTAATGTGCTTTCAAATCCGCACAATTCACAGTTCGGCTCTTGTGCACTTGGAAAATTTCAAGTTCAACTTACTGAGAAATGAAAGTGCAGTTGATGGTTATTCGCCTCTTCAGAGACACAATTTTACTTGAATATTGTGTTTTAAATTTGATGAGATTTCACCAAGGGAATACTAATACTAGAATATTCTACAACATTATGTTAACCCTTTCGCTGCTACATACTTTCTGAAGGCTGAGCTAAAAATAGTTACTCTTTGTTTCTAGGTCACAAACGTGAATGTACGCCTATAGCAGTGACAGTAGCAGTGTATAATGTGTTAACACGTCTTTAACCCACAGAGGAGAGATAATAACAGACGTGTTAATGCGTCTTTAGAAGTGAATGAGAAAAACGTATATATACACGTCCTTAGCAGCTAAAGTTAACAAGAACCACCATGTAGATGAGACTGCAGTAAAACTATTTGATTGGCGAAACACGTAATCACAATGTACTGTAGTTTTACAAATTACAAAAACAATGACAATATACTTTTCGACCAACTAGGCTTTTATCAAGCAACGAACAATAGGAGTGACGAATTTAAAAAAAACATATGGACGACTACATACGGAGACATTCAAACGTTTATAATGAAAATCTGGAAATAAAAACGAATAACGCAATAAATATAACACAAAAAACACACATAAATCTAGAAATAGAAAAGAATAGAAACAATAAAAAAGAATAGAAATAATAAAAAATCAAGTAAATATATAACTTGAATACATGCAACATATGCACATATAGATTACAAGACATGAGAAGAGACAGTACTAAGAAGTATAGGAATGTAATACGTTGAGTGTTACCAAGAACAATGTGTGTGAAAGACATGGGCAAAGGGGCGGGTAAAGAATTATTGATCATTCGTACATTGTTACCAAGCGTAATTCAGACATTTATGTCATGCTCTTAATTCTGGAAGAAAGGTTATTTGAATACCGTAAGTAGTGTGTAATATTGCATTTAATGAACGAACAATTAGATCTCATTCACTACCACAGAGAACCGCATTGAAAAAGTATAACGAGCACAGAGCAAGAGGAAGACCACGCAAAAGATGGAACGACGGCATCAAGAACAGAAAATCAACAGAAGCTTACAAAGTGCATTAGAACAGGCACACACAATATCACTACATCCACATTTCTCTATCTTCTCTCCCTTATAACAGTTGTTACTAGTGGTTGCCAGACATTTCTCTGATTTCATCCTTTCTCACGTCCGAGTGGTTACAGGACCCAAATTTGGGGTGTAAAGAATAGAACCGCTGTTACCTGCCACACATGTCGTAAGAGGCGACTAAGGAGGTTTGGATGAAATCGGATGCACATGTCCTAAACGTGTAGAAGTCTATGCGTTTAGGGCCTACCAAACCAATGTGCAACTTATACACGTTCTTGGTAAAGATCAAACATATCACAAAGAGTGATTAAAATTGGTCGTAAAGAACGAACGCAAAGAAGAAGGAGATCCCTTCTCATGAATTCGTTCCATTTTATGTATATTATTATTCGCAAACATCTATTTTCAAATAAATTCAACTTGCTTTCTATATCTTTAGTCAATTTCCAACTCTCCCTGGCATATTTTAAGATTGACACAACATTGGAATTGACAATTCGTAATTTAGTTTCAATACTATATAACTTGCAATAAGATGTACCAAGCAACTCAGGACATAATTATGTGAATGACACATTTCCAAGCTAGCACTAAGCAAGGGAACAATCAAACAGTATTTATCTGTGTATCCACTGAAATTACTGTAAATCTTCTTTTAGACACACAAAAAACCCATGAAACTCGTTGTACGGATTTAGACTAAAATTTACAGAATTTGCAACTTTTAAATGTGCAACTGTCTGAAATTATTGCCAAGTTTTAGCTTCATCAGATATGTTTCTCTTGGGTGAAACAACAATGGCAGCAAGCCAGGCTCTTAGCTGTGTAGGCTGATTGTTTAGGAATTTAACATGTAGGAATAACAAGCCTTGAGGATGAACAGTCTTAAACATCGGTGTAGATTCCGACAAACATTGCCTGCGATAGCAAGAGACAGAACCGTCGTAACTGTCGAGTCATGTATAAAATATTGTCCAATTTAGCTCAGTTTTCTGACATTGAAATTTATAATAGACAACATTTCAAAGAATCACCAAATTTAATAATTAGGTAATAAACCTAGGAGATAGGTTAACAAACCAAGGAGCCAGATTCATAAAACTATGATATAGGCCAGTGGTGGCTCGTCATTAAGGGCCAGTGGGGCCGGGTCCCACCAAAAATAAGGTGTAACGTGTAGTTTTTATTTTATACATTAAAATATAACTTAACTAAAACCATAGTTTTTCCGAAAATTTCTGTCACCAACAAAAATGATCACGAGCCGCCACTGATATAGACTAATAAACCTAGTAGATAGACTAATAAACCTAGTAGATAGACTAATAAACCTAGTAGATAGACTAATAAACCTAGGAGATAGACAATTAAAAAAAAATGTCGAAATAGAATATAACTAAATGACATTGCTCCAGATCGCATATTGATCACGTGTTATAGGGCGTGATTTGTAGAATGTTAATTCATAATATTTCAAAAATTTGCATTAAAAGAAATTATTTACCTGCTCAGCGCAGTGTCTAGAACAGGGCTGTCCAACGCGCCGCCCTCGGGTATTTTTGTGTCCATGTGATAGATCACTGCCGCCTTATTTTAATCCTCCTGCTTTAACACTAATCATAATTTCAAGTATTTCTGAACAGAATTTTTCTGTTTGATTCGTAAACATATAATTTCTTTCTTTTTTTAAATGAAACGTTTTACCCGGAATACGTTTTTATCTTTTATTATTGTTATAAATGCTACTATTATTATTACTTTAAGAGTATTATTGTTATAAATGCTACTATTATTATTACTTTAAGAGTATTATTGTTATAAATGCTACTATTATTAATACTTTAAGAGTATTATTGTTATAAATGCTACTATTATTATTACTTTAAGAGTATTATTGTTATAAATGCTACTATTATTATTACTTTAAGAGTATTATTGTTATTAATGCTACTATTATTATTACTTTAAGAGTATTATTGTTATAAATGCTACTATTATTATTACTTTAAGAGTATTATTGTTATAAATGCTACTATTATTATTACTTTAAGAGTATTATTGTTATAAATGCTACTATTATTATTACTTTAAGAGTATTATTGTTATAAATGCTACTATTATTATTACTTTAAGAGTATTATTGTTATAAATGCTACTATTATTATTACTTTAAGAGTATTATTGTTATAAATGCTACTATTATTATTACTTTAAGAGTATTATTGTTATAAATGCTACTATTATTATTACTTTAAGAGTATTATTGTTATAAATGCTACTATTATTATTTTAAGAGTATTATTGTAATTGCCACACAGAACCCGTACCTGTCTATATGGCTGAGTTAAGCCCTTTGCATTGTGATGCGAAGGTCGTGGGTTCGAATCCGGACCGCGCCGTTCTGTTCACCAGTGCAGTTTTTCCAGAGACCCTAGGATTGTTGCTGGAGCTACGGAGTTCGTGCTTTGTGCAATACTCTCAGCAGTTGGCGTGCCATTTCTGTGGAGAGGGACCGAACCATATGGAGCAATGAAGTCATTCTTTCGGCTTTAAAACCCTTTCAAAGCATTTAGTCTGATGCACTCCAATAAGTGAAAGCGTTGGGACAAAACTGGGTTAGAGGTTCTAAAACCATTTCGTCTGATGCACTCCAATAAGTGAAAGCGTTGGGACAAAACTGGGTTATAGGTTCTAAAACCATTTAGTCTGAAGCACTCCCAAAAAGTGAAAGCGTTGGGACAAAACTGGGTTATAGGTTCTAAAACCATTTAGTCTGAAGCGCTCCAATAAGTGAAAGCGTTGGGACAAAACTGGGTTATAGGTTCTAAAACCATTTAGTCTGATGCGCTCCAATAAGTGAAAGCGTTGAGATAAAACTGGGTTAGAGGTTCTAAAACCATTTAGTCTGAAGCGCTCCAATAAGTGAAAGCGTTGAGACAAAACTGGGTTATAGGTTCTAAAACCATTTAGTCTGATGCACTCCAATAAGTGAAAGCGTTGAGACAAAACTGGGTTATAGGTTCTAAAACCATTTAGTATGATGCACTCCAATAAGTGAAAGCGTTGAGATAAAACTGGGTTAGAGGTTCTAAAACCATTTCGTCTGATGCACTCCAATAAGTGAAAGCGTTGGGACAAAACTGGGTTATAGGTTCTAAAACCATTTAGTCTGATGCACTCCAATAAGTGAAAGCGTTGAGACAAAACTGGGTTATAGGTTCTAAAACCATTTAGTCTGATGCACTCCAAAATGTGAAAGCGTTGGGACAAAACTGGGTTAGAGGTTCTAAAACCATTTAGTCTGAAGCGCTCCAATAAGTGAAAGCGTTGAGATGAAACTGGGTTAGAGGTTTTAAAACCATTTAGTCTGATGCACTCCAATAAGTGAAAGCGTTGAGACAAAACTGGGTTAGAGGTTCTAAAACCATTTAGTCTGATGCACTCCAATAAGTGAAAGCGTTGGGACAAAACTGGGTTATAGGTTCTAAAACCATTTAGTCTGATGCACTCCAATAAGTGAAAGCGTTGAGACAAAACTGGGTTATAGGTTCTAAAACCATTTAGTCTGATGCACTCCAAAATGTGAAAGCGTTGGGACAAAACTGGGTTAGAGGTTCTAAAACCATTTAGTCTGAAGCGCTCCAATAAGTGAAAGCGTTGAGATGAAACTGGGTTAGAGGTTTTAAAACCATTTAGTCTGATGCACTCCAATAAGTGAAAGCGTTGAGACAAAACTGGGTTAGAGGTTCTAAAACCATTTAGTCTGATGCACTCCAATAAGTGAAAGCGTTGAGATAAAACTGGGTTATAGGTTCTAAAACCATTTAGTCTGAAGCGCTCCAATAAGTGAAAGCGTTGGGACAAAACAGGGTTAGAGGTTCTAAAACCATTTAGTCTGAAGCGCTCCAATAAGTGAAAGCGTTGGGACAAAACTGGGTTAGAGGTTCTAAAACCATTTAGTCTGATGCACTCCAATAAGTGAAAGAGTTGAGACAAAACTGGGTTATAGGTTCTAAAACCATTTAGTCTGATGCACTCCAATAAGTGAAAGAGTTGAGACAAAACTGGGTTAGAGGTTCTAAAACCATTTAGTCTGATGCACTCCAATAAGTGAAAGCGTTGGACAAAACTGGTTATAGGTTCTAAAACCATTTAGTCTGAAGCGCTCCAATAAGTGAAAGCGTTGGGACAAAACTGGTTAGTAGGTTCTAAAACCATTTAGTCTGAAGGCTCCAATAAGTGAAAGCGTTGGGACAAAACTGGGTTAGAG